>JBAMBL010002320.1:0-179636 GCA_037043405.1 Drosophila subquinaria | reverse complement strand
ACTATGCAAAAGAAAACACTGCTTAAAATAAAATATTAAAAGTCGCTACATAATTAAAATATTTTAGTATATATATTTCACCTAAATATATTGATGATACATTTACATTAAAGATATTATAAACTGATTTATTAAAGCACATCATCAGATTTAACAGACTCTTAAAATAAATGCACGAAATAAATTGATTTAAGTATTAGAGAAAGCGAGACAGCGATAAGTGCATTTCCCACACCTCTTCATAATAAACCAAAAAAAAAACCAAATATTAACATTGAATTGATGTAAAAATGGAAAATATTAATGAATCTTAAAACAAAATAAAACGTCTGTCCAAGCCAGGAGTTGAGCCCACGACTAATGCTCTACTAGTCCGCTAATAAAAAACAATTTTTAAAAAAAGTTGTTTCGTTGGGAGTTGAACCCGCGACCCCCGAAAATTGCAAGCGGAAGCTTATCACACTAGGCCACCGAATACTACCATTAGAATATGACAAAATGCACATGTGTTAAGGCTACAGCAATTCTTTATTTTGCAGTTAAGATTTCTGCCAACACCCTTTAAAATTTAATAACTTAAAAAAAAAAACCTTTAAAGACCATCTACTAAGAAATTAATTAAATTTAAAATATTAAAAAAAAAAAGTTTTGTCCGCGCCGGGACTTGAACCCGGAACCCGAACTGAGAATTTATTCAAAAAATGGACGCTCAGCACTTTGCGCCACTGACGCTCTTGAATAACAACTGTCGAATTATAGA
This sequence comes from Drosophila subquinaria, assembly GCA_037043405.1. Taxonomy (NCBI): domain Eukaryota; kingdom Metazoa; phylum Arthropoda; class Insecta; order Diptera; family Drosophilidae; genus Drosophila; species Drosophila subquinaria. The sequence goes on along the minus strand of JBAMBL010002320.1, from coordinate 178,876 downwards.
TTTCATTGTTACCGGACTGTAAGTCAAATGTAATTGTTATCTAGTTGTGATTGTTGTTGTTGTTATTGTTGCTGATAAGGTATGGCAAATAAAGCAAAATTTAGTTGTTCAATATCTTCGCTGTTTATTATACGATCGCTATGAAATTTTCAGTAAATGTGGAAAGTAATATTATCTTCGTATATGCTTGTTTAGGAATGTCTATCTTCAAAATTGTCCTTATAATTTAAGATTTTCTAATTTGTGGGCGTTTAAGGGGGCGTGGCCAAAATCTAAAACAAACTCGATCTGCTTACAATATAGGCGCACCTACATACCAAGTTTGAAGTCTCTAGCTCTTATAGTCTCTGAGATCTAGGCGCTTTAGACACAGATATATATATATATATATATATATATATATATAGATAGACAGACAGACAGACAGACAGGCAGCATGGCTATTTCAACTCGGCTGTTGATGCTGATCAAGAATATATATACTTTATGGGTCTGCCACGCCTCCTCTGCCTGTTACGCACATTTTTAGACCTAGTACTTTAAAAAAGTAAAGGGGTCTATTAACTTTGTCACAAAAAAAAAAGTGCGTAACAGGCAGAAGGAGGCGTGGCAGACCCCATAAAGTATATATATTCTTGATCAGCATCAACAGCCGAGTTGATATAGCCATGTCTGTCTGTCCGTCTGTCCGTCCGTCCGTCTGTCCGTCTGTAAGAGCGCCTAGATCTCAGAGACTATAAGAGCTAGAGACTCCAAACTTGGTATGTAGGTTCGTCTATATTAAGAGCAGATCGAGTTTGCTTTAGATTTTGGATCAGACCACTATATCATATAGCTCCCATAGGAACAATCAGTTGAAAATCAAGTCTTAGTATGGAAAACTTTTTTGCTGTTTGAGATATTTCAACCAAACTAACAGAATATGCATAAAAGATGGTCCCATACATTCTGACCAAATTTGATTGAAATCGGATTACTATATCATATAGCTACCATAGGAACGATCAGTCCAAATTAAGTCTTAGTATGAAAATCTTTTTGTTGTTTGAGATATCTTTATAATAAGTACGGGGTCTCCGACAGTCGAGTACCGCTCGACTGTAGCACCGCCGACTAGTTTTTTGTGACAAAGTTAATAGACCACTGTACTTTTTTAAAGTACGTGGTCTAAAAATACAAAATGTTTGTAGTGGAAAGTGAAAGGAGAAAAGGCAGAACAGAATGAGGATCATTGGTTTCATGAACATCGATGCTTTTAGGTGCAAATAGATTTCTAAAACATTTTTAATACTTACATATATTTACAATATTAACTTGTAATATCACATTTGCAATTTCGAGAAAAGTATTTACATAGATGTAATGCACTTCTTTTTTATTGTAGATTGGTTTTATGTCTTAAAAATATTCCTTGTGAAAGTCAATCAAAAATATATCATGATTCAAATATTTGACTATTTTCAAGAGTATAAAACAATTAGTTATATATTTCGTTTTCAATTCAAATACAACATTTGAATTACATTCAATGAATACATAAAAGTTGAAAAAACGAAACTATTCTGATCATTTAATTAGCAATCATATAATTTAATAATTATTTTTAAGCTTTAAACAGAATCTTTAATATTTTCTTGTGAAATTTATCGATTGTTGTTTGTCAAGTTGAGAAAACTCTGCCCACACTGCCGGACATTAAAAGCATAGTTGATGATCTCAATAAATTCCATGCCACTAAATAAGATCAGCAAATGTATGTATGTATGTATGTTATATGGGTCTCTGTGACTTTTACAGGATGTCATCAATAAGCATTGTGATCAGTAGTTAAAGTGAGCAACTGCATGATGATGATCATGATGATCAAACGTATTATCATGATCAGCGACGTGTGTGCAGCGCACTTTTAGTGTAAGCAATAAAATTTAGTTTTATTAAAGAAAAACGAAACAAATTCAAAAGAATTTTTCGCGAGTTGTTTCGGCGTCGGCGACAACGACGACATAAATTTAAAACCACCTACACATAAATTTTTTGCTAGCACAAATAAAAAAAAAAACAGAAAAACGAGGAACGAAAGAATATAATAAACTGCAATAATCACAACAACAACAACAGCAACCAATGCAACAACAGCAGCAGCAAGTGCAACTGTCAACTATTAAATGACATTTAACATGCCTACGAGGGAACTCGAAAAGCGGGTGGCAAGTGATAGGGGGAGGGGATCTTAAGGGGGGAAGGGGGTCGGCATTAGTTTCTTAAAATATCATCACAAATTTGAAATCAAGTCATCATCAGGCAGCAACGGAGGCAGAAGCAGATCTCCAGTCTAAGACACCAGAGACGGGGCAACAACTCAAATGGGGGCTGACAACAAAAACAACGACAGCAACAACTTTGATTTTTTTAATCTTTTTTATCAGTTGTAGTTGTTGTTGTTTCTGTTATGGCAGATTGCATGCACACAAGTTGTCACACGTACAATATATGGATATTTTCAATTATAATTTATATGCGATCACATACGTATTTTTAGACCATATGAATTCTGTTTCTTTAGCTACCTCGGCGAGCTGTCAGCGTTGCCACATTCTTCAGCTAAATACCTTTATTACATATTGCATGAATATAATTTATATGCATTTAAATTTCCCTCAAATTAAGATCGAATCGAATCCATTTCGTTGCCTTCTGAAAAACAGACTTATTGATCGTTAATAAAACTAATAGATTTACCATTCTAGAAAACATCCTACTTTTAGTTGTCCTGCTCTTTGGTCGTCATCATCTCCTGCTTGAGTTCCAAATAGCTCTCCAGCACCACATCGTTTTTGCGCTTCTCAGTGGCCAATTCCCAGCTGAGTTTCACCAGCTCGTTGGCCAGTTGCTCGGGATTGTCGGTTAGCTGAAGAACCTCCTCCACGCTGGAGCACTTGCGCAGGGACTGACGCATGTTGTTGTTGGACGAGCACGAGGGCTGCTTGAAGGGCATACGTTCCATGGTGGAGTCCGTGGGCTTGATGATCAGCTCCTTCAGCATCTCGGCGTATTCCTTGTGCCGCAGCTTACGCTGATCCAACTCGTTGATCCGGGAACGCACATTGTCCAACTCGACCATACGCTGGATGGGCTCGGGCGACTCCAGCTTCGTGTCGCAGTCCACGCTCTGGGCCAATTGGGCCGAGGCCGATTTATTATTCCGTACCGAAGACGAGGATGAGGATGGGGATGAGGAGAAATCTTCCTCGTCGCGCTCGCTAAACGTGCGAATGGCGACGCGGGAGGCGGCAATGTAGGCGTGGCGCAGTCCAAAACACGCCTGCATAAGCTTATTGAAGGACATCATCTTGAAGCCACCACAATTTGATACTATGACGGGTCAATTTCTTAAAGACAACAACAAATTCACTCAATTTTGAATAAACCTAAATAAAGAGGAAAATGAATGCAGCTTTTCACTTGAATTTTGTTTGGGTGTTCAAAACGGTCACACGTCTAGTCTAATCTTAAAAAAAAAAAAATAATATATATCAACTATTAAAACAAAGCTGTTTGCCTGCCAAGCGTAGGGTATAAACTGAGAAAATTTCGGAGAAAATCTTCTACGATAGTTTTTGGTCACCCCAGGGCCTGCTGAGGTCCCAAAGCGAAACCTACTAGATTCCGGTAATTTTTGAAATTGTTTATTCATTTATTTATTTATTATTTATTCATTTATTTATTTAATTTTGTATTAAACTATGTATATACTATAGCACGACTAAGATTAAAAGAATGATTATAAATGAATAAACTAAATTGATATAAATATTAAGTTATAGATTTCAATAAAAATAAGAAATATTTTAATCTGGGGTACTTAAAAAATTAAAATTGATCCAGCATTTGTTGCAAGAATTGGAGGAAGCCTTTAAAAATAAACAAAAAACGGGGGACCTAATTTTTATTTTAAATAAAACTTATTTTTTAATTTTTATTTAAAAAAAATTGTAGCTTTACATTTAAAAAGAAAACTTCTTTTTCAATTTTAATTATAAAAAATAAAAATTTAATTAAAATATCTTTGCACGAAATTATATTTAAGGGTATAAGTGTATATCAATTATATATGCCGATTTATGAAATGGGCTCTCCCGATTAAAAGATATACAATCAATCAAATTTTTTTTTGTAATTTTGATAAGAACCAATGAAAAAAAAAAATATTTTTTAATTTTAATTAAATAAATGAAAAGTAAAATAAGTTTTATTTTCAGATTGTGTTATAGAAATTAATAAAAAAAGTTAAATATAATTTAAAACACACAAATTGAAAATAATTTTATTTTTACTGACTCCTATTTGCGATTCGTGTCTAAATCTACTGTAATCTAGGATGAAATAGGTATAAGTTGTACACCCAAAATAAAATAAAATAAAATATTATTGATCATTAGCTGGAGTTTCAGCCATATGGGCCAAAAAGGCAGCAGGATGAAGTTATTCGTGCACGCCATATGAACATTACTCCCCCTCCCCTCCCAAGGGCAGAGCCCGAACTCAACCCCTCTTGGCACCAGCGACCCTGCACATTATTCATCATACAAAAGATGGAAAAAGGAGGGGGATGGATGTGAAGACAGAGAGGGGGCAGCGGGCCGGGGAGATTGAGCCCTGAACAACTTCATCAGCATGCAGCGCATTTTCGCTATTTTCACATATTCGATGAAATATTATTATATATTTTTTCTTCTCTCTCCACTCTCTCTCTCTCGCGTTGTGTTTTGCATAAATGGAGTGGGCAGGTCCATTGCTCGGTTGGGCTGCCAATTCGTTTTAACAGTTAGAAGTCGTCGCCGTTGTCGTTGTTGTATTTTGATTGATTTGAATGTTACGTTGAGTGTGCGACTGCTTCGAATGTGACTGATGATTGATGGTCTTAGGACCAAGTCATAGTCACTACTACCTCCCCCCTTCCTTACCATACTCTCACTACCCTCCTGATCGGGTGGGCAGCCAGCGTGACCCTCAAACTCACTAACGAAATCAAAAAAAAAAAAAAAAAAAAAGTTCATATATAAAAACAAAAACTGAAACTGAGAATGTTATGCAAGCAGCGCGAAAAAAAATGTGCCATTTTATTATAGGCATTATTGTTAAGAAGGAAAGAAATGAACAAAAAAAAAGTAATTTCCAGAGCTTGACAGTCGAATGTCAAATTCGACGACATGCGAATTTTAATAAACAACAGTCAAAGTTTCTCCACCTTCTAAGCACCTCCCAATATTTAGAAACACGTGTATTAAGACAATAGGATTGAGAACAAGAGGCACTTTTATAGAGGGTGGTATTAATGTGAATATGGAGGACAGGGAATAGCAAGCTATTGTCAGTAAATTATTCTAAAACCAATTGAGAATTGAGATGGCAAATGAACTGGGAATTTTATGTTTAAAGTGAGCGTGGAAGTCAAAAACACATTAACTAAATTAATATCGGCCTCAATTGACCAAAAGAAACATGAATGAGAAAAGAAAGCGTTTAAATCATTATATCTCTATGTCATATGACACATTGTCACATTTTAAATACAAATTCGTTTGTGTAAAAAGTCCTGTAAATCAAAGTAAGTAATTGAGTTTTATGGAAAATCAGGGAAATAAAGTATACATGGTGCTTAAAATAATGTTAAATCGATGCAACAAGTTTTAGAGCACTTTAGAGATAAGTATAAATGATAAAAAATAATAAACTTATTAATTTAAAATGAACGAAATAGTTTAATTAAGTGAAAAGCTAATTCCTTGAATTCTTTGTTCAATGTTATGAACAATATTTTGGCTGGCAACAAATATTATTTTGAACATACATATACCCATGTAAATTATAATACAATTTTGGAGTCTTTGGAGTGTGCGTTGGAGTAAGCGGCAGGTGAATGGAGCTTTAGAGTCGAGCTTTGTTATACTTTTAGGCACTTGACTTGGAAGGCTTCCAATTGTTGACAGCTGAACATCAACGCAATCACAGGACAGCTACAGGTGAGACACATGTACATTGTACATACATGTATGTATGTACAACCACTAACCACGCTGCTGTTACCACTCGGTGGTTGACCCACTGAACTTTCTCGCGCTCTCTTAGTCGCAGTCGTAGTCGCAGTCTCAGTTTCTCAGTCTCGCCTCGGTCAGAGTTGGAGATGCAGTTGGAGATGTAGATGGAGATGGAGTTGAGAGTATCTTTCATGTGTGGGAGCGTGAGTCTCAAACTCACACACAAGTGCCGGATGTGGTTGCGTAGAAAGGTGGAAGCTCTCTCCTTCCCTCTTCTTCCCTTCCCTACCCTCCCACCTTATCGCTCTTACCCCGTTACAGTTAAAGCGTACAACTTTCTGTTTGCTTTAAGCCGCCACAAGAGCGACAGCAACTAAAATAATAGCTATTATAGTACAATACAATAATACTAAGTAATAAGTAAAAATGTCAGCTTCCGAGAGGCGACGTCGAGCCGAAGCTGCAGACGAAGACGAAGACGAAGTCAATGTTGTCGTCCATCATTACACTATTTTTACCACAATTAAAACACCAAATAAGACGAATAAAAGTTTAATACAATATGCCGAAAAGCAAATACTCTTACTGATTCAGAAAATAAAGATAATTTAAAAAAATTTATAATAACAGCTAAGTTAACTTAAATGCACACAGAGACTAAAACCAAACCCGTTGACCGGTATTAGCCGATTGAAATTGGTAGACGAAACAAACTTGTTTTTAATTTGATTCTTATTTCTAATTTGTATATAAATTTAAATAAGAAACTTTTATATGTACATTTTTTGTTTATTTTCATTTACAAATTAACATGTTTTTAACATTTTTTTCTTGTCTTTTGACCCAAAATTATACCAAAAACTCGAACTGAATAAAAATATAATCCACAAAAATTCAATTACACAAACCAATAACCGAAAGCTTAAAAGATACCCTGTATTCCAGGGATTAAAACCCTAACCGAAACCGTAACCTTTGACCGGTAAAAACCGATTGAAATTTAAAACCGTAACTGAAACCGTGACCGAAAAAAAAAATTTCATTTGACCGAAACTTTAAAACCGAAACTGTGTAAGCCGAAATAATTTAGGGTTAGGGTTCATTTATTAGGGTTAATTTCGGTTATTCATACATTAAAAAAAAAACAAATAAAAGCAAGATGCAAAATTAATCAATTTTATAATAAAAATTAAAAAAAAAATTTATTTCAAATTGTTAATTGCAAATAAGAGTTATGGTGTAACTTGTAAATACAATATTAAAATAATGTTTTATCTTCAATTTGTATTATAAATATTTAAAAAAAAAAGTTAAAAATTATTTAAAACGAATAAAACAAAATATTTTGAGCTGTTTAGATTTTTTCCGACTCATAAGCCTTGTTTGCGATCTCTGACATTTTGTTATTAGTTTTGTATTTTATTTTTGATTATTTAATTTAAATTTTTAATTTTGATGTTTGATTCTAATTTTCTTATGTTTAATTTCGAATTTTTATTTCTGATATTCATGATCAAATTTTCATAGCACTGAATAAGCGCAAATAAAATAAATTTGTTTAATGAAATATTAATATTGTTTAAATGTAACTAACCTACATCAAACTGAAGAATATGTGAAATAAATGTTTGAATGAAACATTACGAAAGTAATGTCTATTTAATTATTATTATTATATTATAAAAATAATTATATTTTTGCAAAGAAATTTCTTTTTTGTGAACCAAAACCACACCGATATTTAAAAATCAAAACATACAAAAACCGGTTCACCGTTACGAAATCTTTATTCAAAGATTATGCGTAACCGATAACCGAAAACCTTAATGCGAACATAACCGAAACCGTAACTGAAACCGATATTCGTTTCGGTTTTAATCCCTGCTGTATACTATACTATGCAGAGTTTAAGGTGACATGCTGTCTGTCTAAGTTAAGGTACTCTCTGCCAGTGTATGCAAATAAAACGTGATCTCTGACTGTCTGCTTTGAAACTAAATGAAATGAAATGATATCGTATGCGTTGGATATGGAGAGGGATATCATGGCTCGACTCTTTCTGAGATTGTGCGGTGAATGTCTGTTCTATCTTTTATTTTTTATCTTTCTCACTTTATTTAATTTTATTTACATTTTTCATCGTTTTTCGAATTTTTTGGAGTCCGTTTGTTGTCGTTTGTTTTTTGAGCATTGTTTTCTTTAGTTGTTCGCTTTTTGACTTTGTTTAATGTCAACTTCCGCAGCATTTGTTGTAGTCGCTGTGATCTTTTAAACTATTCAATAGGCAAAGAGAGCGAGGAGGAGAATAAGTGAGAAAGATGGGGACTCAATATTGCCAACTACTTTTTTTGAGCTGAGTATTGCCTCATGTACTTACTTGTGACCATTTTCTCAGTTGCATTTGTCGTTGGGAACTAAAATCCAGTTCGTATTGTATTTCGTATCATCGCTTAGCCGTCAATTCCAGTAGAAGAGGAAGAACGAACACAGCACGCAATGCCCCAACCCAACCCACATCATCCCTCCGCCCCCCTTGTCATCCCCCCTTTGCGGAAAGTCTCCCGTTGATAGTCGCCGACGTGGCAGACAGCTGACGGCAAAGGAAAATAAAATGCCAAAGGCAAAGAAAAAGTCGAGGAATACTCAGGTTCAAGACAGTCTATAAAAGGATTCAATATATAAATTAATGCCGACCGCCTTGCAAGATATGCAGAGACTGACAGAGACAGAGAAAGAGCGAGACAGAGAGAGAGAGAGAGAGAGAGAGAGAGAGAGAGAGAGAAAAAGAGAGTGAGAAACCCAAAAAGAAAATAGAAAAATTGTAAAGAAAAGCAAAGAAAACAACGGCAAATGAATTACGATAAGCTGCAGGCAGCTATATCTATAAACAACCATACCAACAGTAACAACAACAATTACAACTACAGCAACAACAGCAAAAAAAGGCACCACAATGGCGTCAATGGAGGAAGAGGGACAAGCGGCAAGAAAAACCAGCGAAAGGGGCGAAAAATTGCACCAAAATTAATAAGGAAAAAATGCGAGACGTGAGTAACAAAATCTTAGACAAGTTCTTAAAACGAAGCTTCGGGCATAGACGACAGGTGAGTGCACTACAAAAGCAGACAGAGACAGAGCAGAGAGGAAAAGAAGTAAGCAAATGAAAAAGAGAGAGAGAGTGAGACAGAGAGGGGCAGAGAGACGCAGGAGAAGACATCAGCGAGTTTAGAGTTTTTATTTGAAGTATCCACAATAAAAACAAAAAACTCTCCATTATTGGGAAAGTTAAAAACAGATTCATCGATTTTATAAATGTACAAATATGACAAAAGTCGAAATTTTTAGACATTGTTTATATACTATTTTTGTGACTTATTTAAGTCTTTGCTGCATTTTTTAAGCTCTTTGAAAATTATTTTTTGATCAAAAACTAATTGGAGACTAAAGAAGAATTTAAGTACATGATTATCCGCAAAACAAAAACATCGAATTCAAGTTGTTCAAATATCGATGCTTCGATCTATGTTGCCCTTATTACTCAAGACTCCAGCTGACAGCAAGATCGAGTAGGAAACTATTCAAGTAAAATATATCTCAAAAGAAGGATGTTAAAATATTCGAAATACATATTGGTCGATTACTTTGAATCTGTCAAAACTCTCAAAATTGGATTTTATAGAAAAGCGCTTTATATTTTAAATTAAGTACTTTGCATTAAAGAGTAAATATCTTTTGAATGAAATATGATTTCATAGTATAGAAGAAGTCTTTTTATTGAACACTACTTCACTATTAATACAGATACTTCAAATGCTTCACACTATGTTTTGTAGATCCAAAGCCAATGGGCGAAAGTAAAAAAATTTGAAAGTTTATGAATATTAAAAAAAAAAAAATAAGAGACAACACAAGGCTGCAACAACAAAAACAAGTAGAGTAAATGGCTGCGGCCGCAAAAGGAAGGAGATCGGGTGGGCGGAAGGGGAAAGGGAGGAGGGTGCAAAAAGGCATCGAAGGACGACGGCGTTGCAGCCTTTGATTTTCCTATGTCTTGGGACAGCAACGAACAAAAAAAAATAGAAAAAGAGGAAAAAAATTTTATTGTTACACCAGAAAAATAACAACAGCTCATTGAGGACACGGAAAACGGGCGAAAGGGGAGAAGAAGAGATGGGGAGAGGGGAGAGCGGAGAACCGATGACGGTTGGAGGGCGTCGCATTTTGGCTACGTTTCCGTTTCCGTCGAAGTTGAAGTCAGAAGTTGAAGTCGAAGTCGAAGTCGAAGTAAAGGCATATCGAAGGCTAATGTTAAAGGCGTAAGTAACGGGACAATCCAAGGGGGAAAGTTGCAGTAAAGTGGGGGAGGGGGGGGCAGAAGAACGAAAGAAAAAATGTAACGGGTAACAGCCAGAAGGAAATTATTATAATTTTTGCGTGCTGGACAACAGCAGCTGGCGACGGCCCAAAAGGAAAAGGGGCAGGATACGAAAGGGGTCTTGCCTTGTTTAAAAATTACCAAACAAAAAAAGAAACCAAAAAAAATTAAAGAAAAAGCGAAAAAACGTCACTGTTTACTTTATTATTGTTATTGTAAATTGTGAATAATACAAAGCAACAACAAAAGAAACATGCCAGTGCAAAGAAATCGACATAGAAAAAAAGTACACAAATTAAAATTAAACATTGAACAGTGTGAGAAAGAGATGCAGCTAGTTAACCTGCAAGAGCGAGAGGACAACAATGCAGGACACCAAAGGCCAAAAAGGGTGCAAAGGCAAATCAAACAAAAGATGGCAACTGTTTTCTTTACGCTTTTCCTTGTAAATACCCTGTAATTGGGTTGACAGGTGCTAAAGGGTTTCTACGGCTTTGAAAAGGCATGAATATATTGTTGTTTAAACGTAAGTAACATACTTGAGATACTTTTGGAGCTACATATCTCAAATTATTTAAGTTTTAAGTTATAATAATTTTACTACTACGTATCTTTTACTTATGGTTTACATAAATTTGCACAGCTTCGATCTCCATCTTTGCCTTCATAACATTTGGCTGAAGGTAACTTGTAGTATGTTTTTTATAAATGGCTTATTTTGGGTGATTGAGTACTATAATATTATAATAATTCTATCCTGTAAGTAATAGGTTATGATTGACGACCATAAGCAGAAATTTAAACAAAGTCCTTATATCAGCTAAAATATTTCTGCTGCAGGGTATATTCTAGTCGCTTTTTCTTCGCAGTCTTTGTAGCTTTCCTTGCCTTGTGGCTGACCAGGGTATCGACTGGACTGGGGGCAAGGGGGCGTGGGCTGCTGCTGCTGTTGCTGCTACAATTTACAATTTTTATTACCCAATTTCTGCGAGTCAAATTAAAAATTAATTATATACACGACAGGCAAAAAAAATAATAAGAAATACAATACAAAAAAAGCAAACACTGAGCAAAAAATCTTTTGATTTCTTGACGAATTTTGTTCATTGCTCTTGTTGTTGGTGTTGTTGTTGTTATTATTATGGTCGTTCGAAATAATTCAATTAAATGACGCCACACGCTGAGGGCGGAGTGAAGCGAAGTGGAATGGGTTGAGTTTCGGGCGGGTTTCGGCATTAGCAGTAGCTCGATGGGGTTTACCAGGGATGGAGAAGGCGGAATGGAATCAAAAAGAGGAAACAGGGGGGATATATTCTCGACTTGATGATATGGTTAGCTGCCAGTTGAAACAAACGACGCAATTAAAAACTTCCTGATTAAAACGCAAAACAAACAGAACGGAGCTGAATTGTGTCGAATATACGACGATAAACGATGATTTTTTGAAAGGCAAGATCACAAAATTTCAATTAAGATCAGTCCGAGCACGATTCCGACTTATGTACTTTCGTATGTGCTTGGATGAGTAAGTGAATGTGAATTCAACTTTATTTGAATTGAATTTATGATGCAATTCAAAACATACTCATACCTAACATACCCTCCCCAAACTAAATAAAGAAATTAATAAAAAGACACTGGCAAAAGACGAGAAACTGCAGCCTGAATCCCGCATTCTGAGCAAGTAAACAACTAATTGAAATTACAGGAAAATTTGTGCAGCTGATCTAATGAACATGGTATTAATCTTATTATCAGAGATGATCCATTGAAGAAATCAAGCTCTTTAATTTATACAGTTCTTCATCGTTTAATGAAGCGTCACTAAAGCCCTTAAAAAAGATTTAAATCATTTACTGAAAACTGAGAAAATTCACAGTTGCTGGATAATGAATTGGAAAATCATTATACTGAAAGTCGGTACTCTTAGTAAGCTTGTAATCAGACTAGATGGATAGCACTACATAGCTTACAAAATCAAAAAAATTTACTGTGTCTTAAATCTAAGTGAAAGTAATTTTGAAATATTAATTAATTTATATTAAAATTTGAAAAAAGTTTTATTTTTTATTGTTTTTTTTTTAAATTTTAAATAAGAGTTATGGTGAAACTTTTGATTACAATTTTAAAAGCATGTTTTATTTTCAATTTTTACTATACAAATTAAAAAAACAACTTACAAATAATTTAAGATGAAAAATTTTGAACTGTTTCGAATTTTTCCGACTCAAGTCTTGTTTGCGATCGCTGAAATTTTGTTATTAATTTTGTATTTTATTTTTGATTTTCTTTATTTTTCATCTTTAATTTCGATTTTAATTTTCTTATGCTTAATTTTGAATTTTTATTTGTGATATTCATGATCGAATTTTCATAGCACTGAATAAGCGCAAATAAAATAAATTTGTTAAATGAAATATTAATATTGTTAAAATGTAACTAAACTACATCAAACTGAAGAATATGTGAAATAAATGTCTGAATAAAACATTAAAAAAGTAATGACTTTTTAACTATTATTATTATACTATTTATTATATTTTGCAAAGAATTTTTTTTTTGTGAACCGAAATCATACCGGTATTCCAAAGCCGAAACATACAAAAACCGGTTCACCGTTACGAAACGTTTATTCAAAGATTTTGCGTAGCCGATAACCGAAACCGAAACCGTAACTGAAACCGATATTCCTTTCGGTCTTAGTCCCTGATTTAAACAAACATGCACTCAAATTGAAGGTAACTTCTATAACTTTCTCTCTTGAAGTTTTGAGATCGGCTGAGTAGTTCAGATTCTAGTGATATGTATGCGAAATATACACTCAAAATATTTAAAACAAAAAAAATTTAAAATTAATATTTTGAAAACACTTTCAAGAAAAATATTTTATGTGCGATTTTTGTTTTAAGTACGATAAATTCCATGAGAAAATCACACTTAGATTAAAGACACAAAATAGTCGTAGACTTGTGTAATAAATCCAAAAAGAATTTACGAAATATCGGCATAACTAGCTGACTAATAGTTTCTTATTCTTTAACTGAGCAAATAAGGTAGAAAGGGAAAAATTTATTTCAGCACACGCTTTTTATTTTACTCAAACCAAATTATAGTAAGCGTCTCCTCCACTTTTCTTTTTTCTGAGTGCTAGTCGATTTCTCCATTATAATATTTTTGTATCCAAAGTTTAAGATATCATCAAAATCATAAAAAAAATATATTTAACTATACACATACACATACAAATATCTCTTGCAAATCTACAAATATTGTTTTATTATCTTGCCTGAAATCATATAGTACATATATTAGTATATTATTGTCATCTCATTCTCACTTGGCCCCTCCCAATGTTGCTCTCTCACTCTGTTACTCAGTTTGTTTCTGCGTGTATGTGAAACTGAAAAAAGCTTCCAGATAAATCATTACCAAGTAATGCAATAATAATAAAATATTATTATTAACAACCAGTTTTCAGTTATTATTATTATGATTACTGTTTTGTTAGCTGTCAACTTTAGTATTGTTGTTATTTTTATTATTGCTGCTGCTGCTGTTGTTGTTGTTGTCGCTTCTTTTTTTTGGTTATTTCTTTCACTTTGGGCCTGTGACTTGAACTTCAGAGTATAGCTTAAAAAGAACAGTGAGTGACAATGGGTTTCGTACAAGAGTTTTCTGGGATACAGAAACATAAAACAGTTTTTATGAATAAATAAATAAATCTAGATCTTTGACCTCCAAAATAAGATAAAATGAAATTTATTTTAAATTAAAAAAACATTGAATAAATTCTTAAATAATAAATATATTGATCTCAAATTAAAATAATAGCGTATGAAACAATCTAGCAATAGTAATCTGTAATTTCCCTTATTTTGCCCACTTAGTGGCTGCAAACATATCGCAGCGACTGTAGTAAGTGCGCTCAGCCACTTAAACTTCAACTTCGCCGTCGCCGGACAGTTTATGACAACAATTAAGTAATTTTTTAAATACTCTCCGAGCTGGCTGACTGACTAACGCCTGGCAACATCAAATAAAACAAATACAGCGGCTAAATATGAATCTCATGTGCTCGTTTATATACTTACATGTGATATGCCAGTGTGTGTGTGTATTGTACATATGTGCTTACCTGTCTTATTACTCAACCAACCAATGCAAGGCGAGAAAACAAAAATTAAAAATTATTAAAAAGAAAAAAGATACAGTCAGCGGCATGAGCAACAAAAAACATGCAATAAAACTGCCAAAAATATACGTTAATTACCTTTAAAGGTTTTTCAAATTAAACTCGTTAAATTATTAATGTTGTGTGTTGAAGCGGGACGGCAATAGCCGAAGCTAACCGTTCACAGCTATGGCCAAATCAGACCAGACCCCCCTCCCCCTTTCCCCATTCCTTTCCCCTCTGGCCATCCCTTCGCATAGGGTCTGCGCTATTTTTTTGGGGCCATTGCATATATAACGTGTGAAGTTAATTAAACCTGTGTACAACTTTATTACAAAATATTATATGTATTTGTTCACACACTGCCTGAGGTGGACGCTCCATCCGAAACTAAAAACTATGTACATATAACCGAAAGAAACCCTCACACGACATACTATATGTATAATACAGCTCTTAGTATCAACTCGTTTGAAGACAATTGCAATTCAACGAATCGAAAGCAATTATACTTAAAATATAGTATTGTTGATCTCACTTGAAGATTTCTTCAGATTTTATTAGGTACTTACAAGTTGATTGCTTGATGTTGTATAGTAGTTAGCCAGATGAATTTATTGTACATTTTTTTTTTATATATATGTACTTTAATGTTCCATATTGACTGTTTTTATATTATCAGCATATTTTTAATATTCTGTTTATTTTCTTATGATTGAATAATAAATAAAAAGATATTTTTTATGTACTGACATCCATTTCAGAAAATGTTATCCTCTTTTGTTATTTCTGTAGATTTCATTTCAAAATCTGAACTCAATAAGAAAAAAATTAAGACATATTTTAGCTTACTATTTAAAATTCAAAGGGGGAACAATTGGATTAAGTTTGTTCTAAGAATCTTTAAGTTTTCATTTTATAAAGCCCAAGAGCATTTTAGATAAATTCTGATTTGTTTTACTTTAATTTACAGTTGAACTTCCATAGCTCGAACATCTATAACTCGAATTTCTCTCTAACTTAAACTAAAAGAGTGGCAGTAAAATTATTAAACTTAAGAAAAATAAGTCTATCGGGGGTGCCACAGGAATCGCTTTCGCTTGAATTTCACTCAAATTTGTATGAATTTTAAGTGAAATTCAAGCGAAAGCGATTTCTGTGGCACCCCAGTATAAGTCGAACTCGAACCTTTTGTTTGGATTATGGTGATTCGAGCTCGGGAAGTTCTAGTGTATATTATTATTTAAAATTTGTTCTGTTTAATTTTTGATTTTAATTAATATTTTTTTTTGCCGGCTGCTTGTAACTTGACAGTAAATAAATAAATAATTAAATAATAAATAAATAAATACAAAAATACATAAATAAATAAATAAGTAAATAAATAAATAAAACATTAATAAATACATACATAAATAATTAAATTAATAAATAAATAAATATATATGTACATATATAAATGAATCTATATATATAAAACTCTTTGTCCTGACTGACTCACTGACTGACTGACTGAGAATCAACGTGTAGCCCAAACGGTAAAAGATAGAAAGCTGAAATTTGCACACATAATAATTAAGTCGGCGTTTTGCGAAATTCGACCTCTAGTGGGTCAAATCGGGGCCAAATGTGACGGAATTGCTTAGTATGAAAAACCTATTTGTTTCTTAAGATATCTCAGATTATATGTTTGGTTCTGTCTCTTACATTCTGACCAAATTTTGTCAAAGTCGGATGACTATATCATATAGCTGTCATAGGAACAATCGGATGCAAAATAACCTTCAGTATTAAAAACTTTTTTTTTCTAAGATATCTTAACCAAACTCACAGATTGTATGTTTGCGACTGTCTCTTACATTCTGACCAAATGTGGTCAGAGTCGGATTACTATATCATATAGCTGCCATAGGAACAACCGGATGCAAATTAACCTTTAGAGTCAAAAACTCTGTTGGTGTGTGAGATATTCTTACAAAACTCACAGATTAGCTCTTCTTGCTAAATTTTGTATTTTTCCACAAATTTAGCTATTCCGGCCAAATTTGGCTTTTTTCCCGCCAAATCTGGATTTTTCACGCCAAATCACTAAATCTGACTTTTAGCCAAAGTTCAACTGCATGGAAGAAATATTTAAATATTTCTGTTTTTTTTTACAAAAAATGTTATAAGTATTATATAAATTTTGTTAAACCGGACAACTAAAGTCCTTCTTTCAAATATGCGAGCGAAGCGAGCGGGGGTTGGCGAGCGAAGCGAGCAGGGGGCGGACCCCCCTAGTAAATAATAAAATCCATCTCAGCCTAGTTATTTTATACGACGATTCTCTGGTTTACAACAACCATTTTGAAATTAGTTTGTAACATTTTTCTTCGAATATTATAAAATGTTTCGGATAGAAATACCACATCGTAAAACGCATAAACTGCAAGACTTAACAATTTGACAGACTTTGATTAATATGTCTGCAAGGATATTACATGTACTCATACTAATAGTCGAAACTCTAAAGACATTTAAATGTTCCTGGCA
Organism: Drosophila subquinaria; assembly: GCA_037043405.1. Classification (NCBI taxonomy): domain Eukaryota; kingdom Metazoa; phylum Arthropoda; class Insecta; order Diptera; family Drosophilidae; genus Drosophila; species Drosophila subquinaria. Next base: position 161,760 of record JBAMBL010002320.1, on the reverse strand, counting down.
TGTGGCATACATAGTATTAACCCATGGCATTTGCGTACATATGTATTGCGAGAAGGTCCAAAACTGGCCAACTGGACTGGCAACCCTCAACAAATACGGTCAATACAAGCAGCAGCGGATGGAGAGGGGAATGTGAAGGTGGGGAAACATTGGTGGGGTGGGGTGTGGTGGTTACACATGCACCACTGACATATGAATATTATTAATAAATGAATTGCATGTTAACAATAAAAGTTAAGAGCGCGCTGCCTGAAAGGAGCCAAAACAAAAGGCAACAATTGAGAAAAGCCTTTGCCATGAAAATGAAAAGCAGCTGAAAACTCGTGAAAATAACGACGAATGTGTGTGTGAGTGAGTGTGTGTGTGTGTTTGAGTTTGAGTTTGGGTTCCGTTCAGTTTTCGGTTTCGGTATCAGGTTAAAGCAACAACAACCGCGAATAGTTGGTAGCAATAATAATGAACGAAGCGAATGAAACGTTTTTGGCTTCGGCTTCAGCTTTTGGCATTTGCTTTGGCTTTGGCTTTGGCTGCTTGCTGGCGCGTACCAAAAAGAATGAAAGAAAAGAAAAAACTAGATTAATATCTCCCTCGAGTCCTTTTAGTCAAGTTTATACCATATACAAAGTTATACATGCGAATATATAGGTATATTTATACATACATATATACATATGTACATATGTCGCACATATACATATGTCCCATGAGTGTCTGTGTAGCTTTGCATACGAGTTGTATGCGTTTCACATGCCGTTGCCCAGCGTCGCACAGTGGGCTAAAATGAGTTATTATTATTAGCAAATCGGATTCATAAATAATTTAGTTGTTTGTTGTTAGTGTCCTATAGACATTACTAGACCTCAAGTTAACTAAAACTTACTTCTAATTTAGACAAAAAAAATTATATAAAAAAGTTTAAGCTGACTTATTCGTTTTTCATTACATTATTAATCTTGGATGCTTAACTATAAATAATACTGTACTTTAGATATTTTTATCGATTATACATTACACTCACCATGGCTTGAAATTTAAATATGGATACCTTGCAATGTCTTATTACCAAATATTTTTTCAACTGGTAATAAGAAATTCAAATTTTGCTATTGCTATCACAAAAAATGTATACGAACAGTTGAAAAACGTAGTTAGCAGGTTTAATAAAAATGTATCATAAAAAATCTATCGTTTAAATAAAATTTTGCCTCAAGATATACCGGGGTGCCACAGAAATCGCTTTCGCTTGAATTTCCCTTACATTTCATACAAAACAAAGTGAAATTCAAGCGAAAGCGATTTCTGTGGCACCCCGGATAGATATTAAAGCAAAAGGGGGTGCCCCAAACTTTTTCGAAAATTCAAAATATATAACCTCAAGCTTAACATTTAATCATGAATGAGTTGATGAAGTTAATTAATTGATGTATTATTGCATCACTAGTCTATAGACTATTTATCGATAAAGACTTGGACTGGCATCGACACTATCGATAGAAGTACCACCAATGTCAATACCATCGATAGCATCAAGAATCTACATTAAGAACTTTTAAGATATTAATGCAGTTGTAACTATTACTTAAAGCAGTAAAGTGAATAGGATATCAAAGATATCGCGAGATACATTCCATAGTATCTTTGACATCAACGTATTGATAGAAGTACAACTAAGGTAAATACTATCGATAGAAAAGAGATCTACATAAAGAGTTTTAAGAATATTAAAAATAATGTCATCGATAACATTAACGCAAACTTAACTATTACTCAAAACAATGTGAGATAATTTGATTGGCACTAACAATATCGATAACAGCGTCGCTTAAGTCACCGTAATCATTATGATTTATTTTATACAAATTACATATTAATGATTACACAAAGACATATTTTAGGATTTTTCTGAATGATAATGATTAATTTTGAGCGGGAAAATAAAACTCACAACTAATCAATATTTTTGAATTTAATTTTTTCACCATAAATAAAACTTACTTTTAAAAAAGATTACGTAATCATTGTAAATTATTTATTTTTTGGCTTTGAAGGGTCCCCTGAGTTTCTCTTAAGGGGATATGCAAAAATATTGGAGGAAATTCCTCTACAAAAGCCATAAACTTAATGTCAGTTTTATTTTGAGAGAAAAAAATATAAATCATATATAATGATTATTTGTGAGTTTTATTTTTTCGCTCAAATTTATCTTAGTTTTTTGTATATTTCTTCAAGTCATTGGTTTTTTGATATGAGCAATTTCAATAATCATTATTTGCGGATAGTAGCAAAAATTTTACATACTTTTTAAGCATATATGGTAGATCTTTTAAAATAGCTAATAGTTTGATGTGGTTTGCCCCACTGTGGCAGCAGCAGCTTCGCTGCCGTTTGTCGCTGTCGCTGTCGTCGTTGCCCGTCGCGTTGCCGCAAAATTTGGCCTTTTTAACAAAGGTAACGAATGAGTTTTCACATGCAATGCGCGGCGGCGACGGCGACGGCGACGGAATCGCTTTCGTCATATATTGGCGCTATATGCAAACACACGTTGAGTCTGCGAGTGTGTGTGTGCGTGTGTGTGTGTGTGTGTAGCTATGTACCTGCCCATTATCGTTAGTATTTGCTGTTGTTGTTGTTGTTGCTAGTATAAAAATGCCGCACAGCCGTCGTTGACTTTATTCGTTGTATTCACATTCGTATTCGTTTTAAATGAAAATTAATTTATGCGAATCGATAAGCGCTCGCATTTAGTTCCACAGCTCAGGGAACACACGCACGCACACACACACACACACACACACAGTTTTTAGTTGTAGTTGTAGTTGTCGCCGCTAGATGGCGCCCATACTTCGATTTTGTCCCTCGCGCTGTCAACCCCTTTGAAGGGATCAAAGCCAACCCCTCACCTCACCCTACCACACCTCACCTGACGACTCTCCTGCGACCCAGCGACCCTCTGTCCCTGTGCGTGTCATGTCCGAGTAGTTGGCCAACCATTTTGGTTAGTCACTGGTCAGCTGAACGAACAGTTAATTGAAGTCATTTTTCTGGCGCTCGTTTGGCCAAGTCAACTGCTTGACTGCTTGACTGCCAACTTGAGTTTGCCTGGCCACCGCTGCCACCAATTGGTCATGTGCATTTTATTATTGAAAGGTGATAACAAGCCACCCCCTGCCTTTCTACCTTCTACCTTCTACCATCTACCGTCCCTTGTCTATTGCGGGGGTGTTGCTCACACAAGTGTTAAATGGGGTTAAGTTGACGGTGCGTTGTTCATGTTGCCAGTTGTAGTTATTGGCTTAGCTGTTGTTGTGCCCACGTCAAGAATTTAGAGCGATAATAATACGAGTTGAATTTAGACATTTATATGCTTACTTAGCGGCAGAAAGGGAAATAGAATGATACAAAAAAACATTGAAGTCAGTTTTAATTAATTTTTAAGCTGTTTAATAAAATTATTATAATCTAAGTATTCACATTTTAAATTAAAACATAATGTTCAATAATAAAATGGGACAAAATTAAGTTGAAAGCAAATATTTAAGATTTGATTTATTTTATTTTTTGATTCAGTTTCAATTCTTTAATATCTTTTATATTTATTTTCAATTTTTATTTGAACTTAAAAGGTATTAAAATTTTAAGCACTTCTAACATAGTTTGTATCTATTCATTGACAACTTTTTCAAATAATAAATTCATTTATAAAAATTTCATTCAATCAAAAAACATGAAAAAAGTTCGTTTTAGTATACAATTTTTAATATTTGAAAACGATTAATTATCATTCTTGGACAACTTTAATATCAATGAACTTTAATACAATTTAATTGCTTCAAACTTTTAGGCAAACAACATTATTCAATCAATAATTTGAATACTATTGAGCTTACTTTTACTTATGATAATTATGATACAAATTGTCGTTTTCTGAAGAGGGTGAGATAGAGAGAAAACAGTAGACTAAAAACAATGACACATACCATAAAATTGTTGAGCTCTCATGAAAAGATTGCTTAAAAAGAAGAAGACCTTGAAATTGATTTAGGTTTAATTACTTGGAGGTACACAAATGTAAGGAGAGGCCGTGTCGAGCAGCTGCAAGCTCGTTTTCGAATAAATAAAATGAAATGAAATGAAATGAAATAAAATAAGAATTATTGTGTTGCTTGTGGAGCAAAAGTTGAGTAAGTTGGAGACGTTATCGGAACCACGTTGATCGCGAAGTTGGATGAGCACATGGACTCCAATCGATAGCCAAGCAATTGTGCGACAACCGACGATGATAATGATAATGATGATGATCATGTTGATGATGAGGATGACAACAAAATGCCGACACGTGCCTGCCGCTTGATGTCGTAACTTTCGAGAGTTGAATTTAGTCGCCAAAGCTTCAGCATCAGGCTGAAGTTCAAGCTGAAATTGAAGTTGAAGTTGAAGTAGAATTTGTAACTAAAGTCAAGAGAGTCAGAAATTCTGCGTAAAGATTCCCATCGTCATCTGTAGAAATGCAGCGCACGCATAAGTCATAAGGAGGGATCGGGGATCGAGTGGAAGGGAAGGGAAGGGAAGCAGAAGCAGAAGTGAACTTAATAAAAATTATTACACCTTTATGGGTGATCACGTAGCTGGCGAACAAGTCGAGCTGAGCTCGAGCTGCTGAGCAGCCAATAAATTTCACTAGAAGACGCTTAACAAATGATCTGATGAATAAAAAAAAAAACAAAATGAAAAAATAAAATACACACAACTGACTGTGGCAGCTGAAAAGATGACAAAGATGCAAAGCGAGTGATAAGCCGAAGTAGTCGAAGAGATGGGTTTGGGGGTAGGGAATTGGAATTGAAATGGGAATGGGAATGGGATTGGGACTGGGAATGAGTAGCTGCTGCTGCTTTGGGGTAAAAGAGTCGAAGCCAAGCCCTGTTCTGTTCTGTTCTGGTCGCAATTAACAGCCAAGTTGTTGGTCTTTTCGGCCCTAATGAGTGAAGCTTCTAATATTGGCTCAATAAACCCAATGGGCATGGCGATTTCTACCAAGGATTACACGAAAATCCGCCCCAAAGGTGAACATATGAAAACTAAGAGAGAAAGAGATAGAAAGAAAATGAAAAGAACTGTAAATGTAAAACAGAACGTGCGCTAATAATGTAATAAATATTCAAATTACAGTGGCGACTCAACTTTCCATATTCACATTCACATCCACATTCACTTCCCATATCCATAGCCATAGCCATTTCCATGCCCATTTCAATTGCTATTGGCATTTCCACCTGGCCAGGCCAACAGCCAAGCAGTCAGTCAGTTCATGGCTCAAACAAATAACCGAACGTCAACATTTACACTAATAAAATACGCTTAATGTGTATATCAGGCAATGTCAACTGGCCACGGCCCAACTGAAGCGAGTCGCCTTCCCCTTCCCTTCCCCTTCCCCTCTTCTTTATCCACTCCCTCTCTATTTACCTGCTCACACTCCATGTTATAGTCTTTGGCTATTGGTAAAAATAAGCTATGGCACGTTTATAGTTGCATTATGCTAATCAAATGACACCCAATGGTGGCATATAGTATACTACAATACTACCAAGTGTATAGGCCCCGCCAATTGCCTGTAACTCTCACTGGACTTGGCCAACTCGGTAACGGCCAACTCGGCAGCTCGGCAACTGGCCATGAATTCTCTTATTCGAGGGTTGGTCGCGTTTATTTTGACATTCAAGTTAATAGATCGGTTTTAGTTATAAATTAGCATTTTATATGAACAGCAGTGTGTGTGTGTGTATGTGTGTGTTTTAGCCCTCCTTTGACTTGACGTGGTCAAGTGTGGCCAACAAACGACTTGGTGGCGGTTTTTTATACTCCGAGACATGCCCTTTGGGGTGACTAAAATAAGACGATTGGCTAATGAAAACAGTTAATATATTACAGTTAATACGAAAAGCTAATATACATAACATTAAAATTACATTTCATATGCATTTTTCTATCAAAAACTTTAAGTTAATGACATTTCGTAATGCATTCTTATTTGGAAATTATTTATTTATTTAATATAAATTTTATTGATATTAACTTTGCTGAAACGAATTTAATGGAAACTATTTTTGTATAATATAATCTACATTAAAATTACATTAAATTTTAATTTTTGTATAATATAATCTACATAAAAATTTCATTTTAATTTTAATGTAGAATATATTATACAAAAATTGTTTCCATTAAATTCCTATTATTATTCCTACTTTACTTCTTAAGCTTTTTTAATTTTAAATATAAGCCAACACTTTTCTTATTTCCAGATAAAAAATTTGTGATATTTTAATGAACGATTTAAAATAAGCATATAAGAAAGCACGTAATTAATAATTAAATTTAATAATTTTGCAGAATTAATAGACAAATCGCTTTTGTAGAATTTTATACATGTTTAGTTCAAAATTAAATATGTGTATCAAGTTAATTACTTGTTGTAACACTTATAATTACTTATAAAACTTTAATAGAATATGTAATTAAATAATTTTAAATTGATCTTTTATTTATATTTTTTATTTATTTCATTATACGTAAATCAGTTTCATTTTTGTTTAAGAGATCCATTGTATCTGCCTTGTTTCCTTTACTTAATTGTGGTCAGCCTTTAAGTAATCCCTGACTTTCTTTAAATGAGCCCAAGAGAATGGTAGATTTTGTAAATTGCAAATAATGCAAATGAATGACAATGAAAGTTAATGCAAAAATGTTACATTGATCCTTTCTCCATTACAATCCTTTCTCATTGCACACACGCGCTCTGCCGTTGCCCTTCGACCCCCCGTTCAACTTTCACCCCTTTCACAGCCATTAGACAGAGAGAAAGGTGAAATTTCAAAATAAAAGTGCAATACAATCTCGTTGTTTAGCCAACTTTGCATTCTTCAGCCTAGCAAATTTTCGCACAAATCGCCGAGATAATACAATGGAACAAATCGATCCCTTTGATAGGATTCGAGAATCCGCAATCCGTATTCGGTATTCGGTATTGAGATTCATATGGCAACTCCTATCAATTACCGCAAATGCCACTTCAAATGTCGCAAATTCGCACAATGCGCACAATTAATTCAATTTTTTGGCAAATTTGAGCAAAAGGTGATCCTTGTCATTTGCAGAACAGAACAGAACAACAACCCCTTCAACCCTTTTTCAGGATCTTGCAGCCGCCAGACGACAATTGAGAATTGAGAGTTGAGACTCGGGAGTTGAGAGTAAAGAATCGAGAATCGAGAGTTCGACATTTGCATAATCATAATCTGAATTTGCTTGAGGGTTGATTTCCCTTACCTTTACCTTTTCCTTCTTTGCCTTCACCTTTACTTTATCTGTATATATTTTTTTGGCTTTGCCTTTTGCTTTCAATAGATTTCCGTGTGCGTCTTCACCTTCGCAGCGACCGATAAATTTACATATCAATGCAACGGATATTATTTATTTTCATTATTTTCGTTCGTTCATTTCAAATGAAACGAAATTTCATGCAAAGCTGTTCTTCCTAATGGGTGCAGATGGTAAATGCCACCTCTACCCCTGCCTACAACATCCCTTTCCCCCTTAGGCCTTCCACAAATTATATTGTATACTATACTCTACTCTATATGTCGAATTTTTGCCCATGGCCGGCATTTTTCTCATAATTATAAATGCAGAAGGCACTGGGCGCAACTGAGTTACTTTTCATAACTCAAAGAAAGTCTCAATAACGCACTGACAGGCACAGATCGAGGTTGTGATCGCTGGAGTTTCAAGATCTCAGGTCGCTCAGTCTCTCATCATTTACATACCAAAAAACTGTATTGATTGATCTTCAGCTACCGAAGAATTTGTTCTTCTGTTTTGCTAATGGGAAATGGGCGAACCTTGTTTGGAGCTGTTTCATCAACTCGTTTTCATATGTTAATCTTGCCCAACGGCAGCTGATCTTTCTCTGCCTCTGCCTCTGTTCTCTAGGCATAGTTAGGATTGTTATGTTTATGAAAATAATATCAATTCAATGTTGAACAACTACAAACCAAAACTGTGAAAATATTAACAAGGTAATACAACTAACTCAATGTGATTGATATTACATAGTTATAAAGAAGTCTAGGAAAGTTTCAAAAGGAAACGTTTATAGTGTCAAAAAGACCATGGGAAAAGCGTTGGATACTTATACATTCAAAAAACTAGCATTCACTTCAGATTGAGTAAAGCCATAAGTTATTTTTATATAAATATATTTAATTAAATCATTATGTTTACAGCGTATTTTGCTAAGAAAATAAACCAAGATTTGAAGCTTATCAATTTAAATTCCGTTATAAAAAGTAAGACAAAATATACTGATTTTCTTTTGACCATAGCCTTCATAAGTTAACAAAATAACATACGAATTAATATAATCAAATATAATACGAATTTTAAAATATACTTAATACTTATAGTATTTTATTTTGTATGCTGAAAATACAAAATTTTCAAAATTATTTAAAAACAATGTAGATGTAACTATTCTTGAAGTGCCCCTCAATTTCTAACTGAATAAAAAAGCAAATAATTATAAATAAATTAGTAAATTAGCATGTACAATTTAAACTTTTATTTTAAGACTAATTTAAGTTTTAATAACAATTTTCATTTTTAATGATCTGATCATTTTACACTTTCACACAATTTTCCGTTTCAAGAAATTAAAAATCTTTGGCATTATTTTAAAATTTACTGTTCTGTTGTTGTTATTATTTGCTTTAATTTTTATTTGCAATTGTATAGTATCCACAGCTGATATTATGAATAAGAATGAAGAAGCCAACTGGTTAATAATTTAATGACAAAAATTTCAGGGCAATCTATGGAGTTCCACCCACAAGAAATAGCTGAATACACGTACATGGATTGGCCAAGATGTGGCAAGAGGCCGAGTTAACAACAGTTAGGCCGAAAGACGGAACCAAGTGGAATTGAGACTGTGATCAAGATCGAGCATGATTACGATTACGATTACGACAAGACCTGCGGCAACCTCTTGTATGTAGTTTTGCATTTTATTTGGCCAAGCACTCGCAGAAAAAAAAAGCTAAAAACCAAAACAAAAAAAAACTAAAAAAAAACAACAACAATATGAAGAAAAGCTACAAACAACGAGCACGCGCACTTTAATACGTGTGTGAATTTCGCATCGAGTTTTATTGAGTACTGTGTGTGTGAGTGTGTGTGTGTGAGTGTGTGGACGCCCCAAAAACTATGCATTGGTTTGCTCTGGGACTGCCACTTGCTGGGATGGGATGGGGCAGAGCTGCAGGGGGACGAAGGGAGGGGAAGGGTAGTTATCTATCTACAAGTTGTAGTCGCCGCCGACGGTTTGTCTATTGTTCTAGAGCTCCGGCTGTTGCACGAAAATTAATTTCCAACGGCAAGAGCAATGGCAAAATGCAAAGTGCACTCGTTGCAAGTTCTAAGAGGGGTCCAAGGGGGTGGGGGTAAAAGGGGTGGGGGCACAACACTGCAGATTTAGCAAGCGCTGATAAAACGAGGCGCTTCGGGCTTGAAAAGGTCGTCGTCATTGTTGTTGCTGTTGTTGCTGTTGCTGTTGTTGTTGTTGTTGCTGTGGTTGTTGTTGGGCATAAGTTTTGCGCGCTGCATAGCAAAATGCACCGTTAGTCGTAGCAACTCTTGCCTCTCTGCCCCAAACTAACTATTTAGCCTGGCCTACGTGTGTTTGCTGCCGCTGCGTATCTATGAGATACAAATGAATGCTGAAGCGTACTGTGCATATGCCGGCCGTTTGCAACAGTTGCCAACAACTTTGGCTGCAACTTCAACCGCCCTCCACCTCCTCAACACCTCCTCCACCCACCAGCAAGTCAAACTCTCTGTTTGCCGCTCTGTTATTTAGTAGTTAATAATGAGCATGTTGAACCTGTCGCTGTTTGTTTTTCGCCATACTGCATATAGTAGAAGCAATCGAGTCCATCGGGTAGCTTTAAAGAGGAAACTATCAAGCAACAAAACAGATATGATCAAATAAAATTATTTAAAATTGTATTAATAATATATATGTCTCTCCATACAGATATGCCTAAAAAGAATAAATAAAATATTTACTTAAATACTAACATAAGAAGAAATAGCAGATATGCTTAAAGATAACATACTTGGAGACTTGGTAATAATACATATGGGAAATACTGATAAACTTAAAAAACATGTATGAAATTTAAACAACATAAAATATTTTAAGTGTTGATCTAACTTTGCCAAGTTGTACTGTGTTTTGAATAATATTAATATTAAATAAAATGCTTATTTATAGTGTTTTTTACTATGGAGAAACATTTTTAAAAATTCTATATAGGCACAATTAATCGGCTAAATATTTAGCGAACGATTATGTATAATTATGTAATAATTTCTTAAAAAATACTTTAAGTATACGTCATATGTATCTGAAAATTCGAGTAAATGATGAATGACATTATGCTAAAATGTGAAAGGAAAACTGATTTTGATGATTTAGATGAATACACGTTAGCTATCTGGTTCAAATTTAAAAGGCAATAAATATACATTCAAAATATAGCAATATTATCTGAATGATGTTATGGAATTTAAATATTATATTCAGCAAACTTATATGATTTGCATATGGTGTTAAATATAATATAATATAATATAAATGTTATATATGTTAATACCTGAAAGTAATATATTTAAACATTCGCTTTAAAGTCAAACATTTTTTTATACCCAAACTAATGAAGTTAATATGCTCAAATTAAGTATAGATTTGATTGTATAGCTTAGAATATAGATATGTTAAAATTAAGTTGTATAATTGTGCTTCATAGAGGGTAAAGTTCGGATGAGATTATGAAAATATATTACTACCATTTTTTCTTGTGCTTAAATATATCCCGGGACTGTAGCGATAATTTATACAAGAAAATTATGATATTTTATTTTAACTATTATTTTAAAAAGTTTTTTTTTTATGAAATTCAGACTTAACTCTTGTTTTCCCAATTAAGATCTAATTTTGATAATAGAAATTGTATAAATATATATCTAATCCGAAGATGTATGTTTTATTGAAATTTAAGATAGTTTATCCTATATGCATGGTATTTTCGAGTCGAGTCGAGTCGAGTTGAGTTTTTGTTTTTGTTTTTGCAGTGTCGTCGTTTCGCTTCACACTTGTTGCCCCTATCGATGGCGATGGCGATGCGTAGCTGCGCATAAGCAGCCCCTGCCACAGAACAGAGTCTGCCGCAGTTGCCTGCCACACGGCAGAAGGCAGAGTGGAAAGAGAGGGAACGAGGGGAAGTGGGACGGTAGGTAGGTGAGTGCAGGGGCCGTGCATAATGCGATATTATCGAGCTCTTCAAGGACACGGCACTTCTCACGCGGTGCGTTCTATGAATATGCGAGTAACACATATGCAAATGAGGGGCAGAAACACAGAGAGAGAGAGAGAGAGAAAGAGAGAGAGGAAGAGTGAGAGAGGGAGAGTGAGAAAATGAACTGCATTGAGTGCGCATTAGCATTATATATATATATATATCTGTTGCATGATACTCTCCCATTCTCTCGCACTCTCTCTCTCTCTCTCTCTCTCTCTTTGAGTTGGGGGTTGTCGATACAGGCACCTACACATTGGTTGGCTCACGCACTTGTTGGACTTTACACTCAGTGTGATATGAAAACTCTACGGTAAATTTTCCCAGGGCCGATGGCCCTCGACGCATTAATCAATATTACAAATTGTGTTGCCAAATGAAATGGCTTTGGTTTATGCTAATCTCCAGCTGAAGGCCGAGAATACACACGCTAAATGCCTCAAATGCCAATAAATCACATACGACCAACAAAGGGGCAGAAAGGAGGGAGAGAGAGATAGAGAGAGACGGATAGAGAGAGAGAGAAACGAGAAATGATGTCTGTGGCTGGGAAATGTGTTTGATTTTTTTTTTATATTTTTGTATTTTTGTGTTTTTGGTCGACAGTCTGCGACTTTGCCACTTCACTTGTCAGCGGCATCATTAATAATCCTTTACTTTTGCCATAGCATACTTTGCCGCGTTCTCCTTTAACTCTACACTCAACTGAGCTCGCTCCAGTTTCCAGTTTGAGCAACAACAAATAAGGTAAATGATGCAAATAAACAAATGTCATATGCGTTTTCCGCCAAAGAGGAAGAAAAACCCTTTGCTGTCAACCTCAAAAATGTCATTAGGCAGCGCCTTGACAAGACGTGCTTCCTTTTCGAAGTCCTTGACAGCCTTCGTATATTCCGTACATTCCAGTTCCAGTTCCTGTTCCTTTTCCTCTGCTGCCTGTCACACATATGCTCGATTGTTGTAATTCGATTCAAGGAAACGAAATGAAAAGCGTTGCGCACATTTCTTGATTCGGAATTAATGCAAATTAATGATCCAGACAACGACAACGACAACTGCCTCAGGCCACGCACACACAAGGAATAAAATAAAATAAAAAAACTATATATATATTAGAAGAAGTAAAATAAAAAACACAACTGGCAAATAGTTTTTTAATGCTTTTCGGGTTTTCCATTCCATTCGAGATGCCTGAAAAGCGAATAAACATGAAATGTCTGCACATAATCCATTTCATTTCCCAAATGTTGCATGCCACAAACTCTCTCTCTCCCACTCTCCCACTCTCTCTCTGTCCTTTTGGTCTAATCTTGTCAGTTTTGTGTATTTATTATACGATTAACCATCTGAAATATAGAGCATAATTATTCTTTTATTTCACAATTTTGGTCACTTTCTGGGGTTTGTTTTGCTTAAGCATAAAATGTTTAATTTTTAACTTTATTTATATTGTCTTTATATTTTCAATTCTATTTACATTTTTCCGCTTCTAATCGTTGGTTTTTAATATTTTTCAAGAATTCATATTTATAATTATATTTTCATATATTCTTTAATTAATAAGAATCTTTTTATTTATTCAGTAGTATACATTTTTTATTTATTTTAATTTAATAGAAATACGTTTTTTTCGAACCTTTAGAAATGTAATATATTCTTATTTAAGACAAAGTCCATTTCGCTGCATATTCACATTATTCAATGCATATTCTCTTTTGATTCTCAGACGCATAAATGGTCCTCCATGGTCACATTATGACAAATAAACATAGTTCGGTTACATAACATCATTAAAATCGCAATTGCAATTCGAATTTTTTTTGGCTGGCAGCCGCAAAAAGATACAAACAATTTAGCTTGTTAGGTCACACAGTAGATTTCAATTGTCTGAATAATATTTTCAAAAAATTGCAAAGAAATACTCAAGTGATTGACATGCAGATACCCTATAGACTATTTGAAACTTACTTGAATTGAAACATTTTATTAGTTCTTATTTATTAATAATAAAATATAATTAAAGAAATAAATGTATTCAAAAGTTCGCAGCATAACTTTCATGTTTTTCAAGATATTATGCAGAAATTTCTAGAAGTATTAGGAAATATATTAGGAAATTTGTATTATAAACAAAAAAAATATATATGTATATTTATATATTAACTGACAAAGTTCAATGTGAAATATCAAGCTAGCTAAAATTACAGGGTATTTAATTTAATAACATATGTATAACTACAATATGATTATATTTGTTATTGTAATAATGATTATTATTATTAGCATTATGATTGTTATTATTATTATCATTATTGTATTTGGGGCTTGTATGTTGTATTAAAGTCGAACTAACAAATTATACTTAGAGCCTTCGTTTGGCAGTGTTGTGTTGGCCATATAACAAACGTGGCTTGAACGATTTCCAGAAACCCCATTAACCTCAATTAGTGACTTGCGTATGAACAATGCGACTTGAGTCTCAAACTCAAACTCAAACTCGAACTCAGCTTGGAATATCTCAGACTGACAAACTGAACAAACTGCTAATTAAAATAATGTCAATAAAATTGTGGTCCATTATACGCTACCGAAAATTGCAGCTAAACAACAGCAACAACAACAACAACGAGCGATTGCCAAACGTGTAATTTAATAGAGCTGCGAGTGGGGCCAAAAGTTGAGATACAACTCGTAATAAGTACGAACGGAAAATACGAAAAAAAATACAAAAAAAAAAATAAAAATCACAGGCCGGCTATAAATGCCGAAAACAAAATTCAAAAACTCAAAGTACAAAGCAACCATAAACGAAAACTGAAAAAAAAATAATGAAAACAATAAGTTTGACAAGAGTTAGAGAGAGAGAGAGAGGGGGCAATCGTGATTTAATGTCTAACTTTATATATATGTAGATACATAAAACCATATAACCGAACAATCGAATTCAATGCATAGCTAAATTCCCAGGCACAACAACAACGACAACAACACACACACACACACACACACACATACACACACACACACATGTATTTCGTAACGACCAAAAGAGGCTGCAATTTTGCCAGCAAGCTAATTATTAGTTAACTTGTATCTTTAAGATACGCGGCGCAGCGCATTGCTTAATAGACCAGAACACAAAGAATGCCAAGCCAAAGACTTAGACACAGCCAGCAAAAACTACAGACAGAAATAGCCATAAAGAGAGAGAGAGAGAGGGAGAGAGGGAGAGAGAGAAGGGTATCTGTTCATTGTCATAACACGTCGTTGTTTTGTATCTCATGGATGCACATGCGAGCCAATAGCACAATTCATTGGCTTTCCCAGCGTTTGTCATCATCGTCGTCGTCGTCGTCAGATGCGTGATTTTCACATGTATCTATTAGATACGTTTGTATCTTTTGGCATGCAGCGGCGTGTCAATGCGTAGCAAACGACACAGTTTACAGTTTTGCCAACAACGATGAACACGCCCACCCATCTAATGAAGTGGGAGGGGGAGGGGGAGGGGGGGGTACTCCCCTATCCCATGTCTATATATGTATGTGCATACACTTCCCAGTCAGTCAAGCAATCAGTCAGCCACTGCCCCAGAAATTATAGTTCAGCCATAACAATTTCCAACTGCGCCTCTCTATATACTTAGAAAGCTGTGGGAACATCTTCAATAAAAACCTCTGTCTAAAATAGGTAGAAATAAAGAGAAGAAGCAGAAGCAGCTGAAACAGAGAAGAGAACAACAACAACAGAAACAGAAAAAAGCTAACAGCTTGCAAACGGGCAACGGGGGCGGTTTTTTAATATGATCGGCAGTCCAAATGATTTGCATATGACAAGTCCAGAGATACAACGAATTCAACCGAAGATCAAGCCGAATGCGCGTTGCTCTATAATTAATTTAAATACAAATTTATTTATTTGTTTAAATTTAAACAGTTCCTATGCGCTGTAAAAATAAAGGAAAATGTATGATACAATATTAGTAAGTAATATAATATTACTAAATAAATGTTATAATATTAATTTATCAAATTAACCTTCATATATTAAACTGCTTTAGAATGTGTCTTTAAAATCGAACCTCATACGAATTCCGAAACTTTTTTAAGGAATTTTAAAAAAGAAGAAAAAAAAGCAAAAACAAAATTTTAGGAGTCCAAATTTAAGAAGAAAAAATTAGCAATCATAAGTTAGGAATTTCAGCTAAAAAAAAATATTCAGAGTACAAAAATTAAGAAAAAAAAATTGTGCAAATTATTTTTGATTTTCCTGTCATTGGAGATAGGACCGAAAAAATAACAAACAAAATATGAAAGGTAAGACAACAAAGATAAAACAAGTTTTGATTTTTTATATAGGGTGGCACACAATATAAACATGTAGATTTTGAAAAAAAAAATTGTTCGAATAAATGTCACATGCGCTGGCAATCGAAGTCCTGATTTTGATATAAATGGTTCTACAAATGTTGTATTGTTGCTAATAAATATTCTTTTTCTAATTTTTGTTTTCCTTATTTTTGTCTTCCCAATTTTTGTCTTCCTAATTTTGGATTCGTAATTTTGGATTCCTAATATTGGATTCCTCATATGTATGTAGGTGCACATTACATAATCTGAAGTGACCATAGAGGACACTAATGATCTTTCAAAATGCGGCAAACCAAAATCAAGTGATAATGGAGGACACGTTTATGCATAAAAAGAGTTAGATAAATAAAATAAAGAGAAACACTTTTATGGAATTACAAAGGCATCGTTTTCATTCGAATAAGATAACCATGGAGGACCGCTAAAATATAAATCTAAATTATCTGCCCGCTGAAGTACATGAAATATGTTTGAGTGTAGAAAGTTTTACGGAAAAATGCCTTTAAAACCAGACTGAAATTGATTTGAAATAAATAAAATTGCTATAACCGATTAAAAAAAAAGAACAAGTAATTTTTTGATGACACTTAAGCTGCTTTATAATGCACAAAATTAGATTTAAGAAATTCAAATTATAAACTTGAAAATAATTACCAATAAAATTCATTAAAATTTGTGTATAAAATTCGCTTTAAGCTAAAGAGTTGAAAGTTTAGCTTAGGACCTGTATCTGTTGCTTTTATCCAAAATAAAATGTTATAAGCTTAATGACAAATTCAATATATCCGCATATAGAATGTAGAGTATGAAACGCTTTTGGCTTTTTGGGTGGTGCTTCATTAGAAAAGGTCAAAAGGATTTTCAATGTTGTTAAAAGCAAACATTTGGCATTTGTTATTTGTTGTGTGTCCCGCAGGACACACGCAACTCTCTCTGTCTCTGTCTCTCTCGCGCTCTTGCTGCCTGCCTCTAAACTGCAGTTCATAATCCGAAATGTATCTAAAGCTGTGTTGAGATGTATCTATAGCATGTTTTTGGTATCTGTTATTGGTAATTGTATCGCGCTTTGGTTGTGGCATATGCAAGGGCCATAAATCTCCCTCCCCACCCCATTCCTCCCCTTCCCTGCCCTCTGCTCCTCACTATTCAGAATTTGTAGCTACCTCAGCAGGCATTGAGATTCGACACTCGCTCTGATGATGAGCTATGAGTTTTCTATGCAAATCTCAGAGTCGAGTTGTCGTTGTTGTTGTTGTTTCACATTTTTAATTGAAATGCAAATGCAAAATGCACAAATGCAATGCAAAGACATTGTCCAAAATGAAAAAACGAAATCACGCGCGTGTTTGCATCTTCAAGTTTACTAAACACGATCGAAACGAATGCCAAAGCTGTAATTTAAAACCAGCAAAAACTAAACCTAAAACCCAAAACCCAAAACCAAGAAAACAAATTCAAATCCACATCCAAATCCAAATCCTAAGCCACGAGCTGACGTCTGTGCTCTGATGATCTGAGTATCTATAACTATAACTGTATCTGTATTTGTTTTTGTATCAGTATTTGTATTTGTATCTGCATCTGTATCTGAGTATCCGTATCTGTAGCTGACTTTTGTATTGTATAACTTGAGTATCTTATGCTAGAACAACGTAATTAGAACGCCAACAACTGAAATGCATCTGCTGGACTCCAATTAAAAAACGAGAAAAATAAAACAAATACTTGCAACGTGCAACAAGTTCGAAATCTGAGCACACTCTCAATACGGCTCAACATTAGGTGTGCGGATCGTACACCGAACAAAAGTATATGATAAAATTCTAAAATTCAAGTTTCAATTTTTTGATTTTAGCTGGTATTATTTTGTAAGTTGTATGTATTCAGAACACACTAGCTTACAGCCTTTTCGCTTCTCATGTCTCGCGTTTTCGAAATATTGATTTTTTATTGAATTTTCTAGGTTGATCCGACATTTTAGAGTATACCACGAGATCTAATTAACCAATGTGGCAAAAAAAATCACTCAAATTAAAGGTAACAGATCCCTCTACAACTTTTTTTCAAATAGTTTGGAGATCGGTTTAGTAGCTCTGAAGTTAGCAACCTTAATAAGTTATAAAAATCCGGGTTTTTTGTGATTTTTGATTTAACTCGGAAAAATAGAAGAATCAATTAATAATAAATAAATAAATGAATAAAAATATCATACTTGAATCAAATATTTTGCACTTGGTTTAAGAGGTTTCGGGATTACTTCATAGATCATTAACATCATTATTATTATAGCTACAACAACTGTAATTTGATTATTAAGTATTATCCATGTGCTTGGGCAGCGTTGCCAAGTTTCACAGTCGTCGACGGTCGACAGCTGCAGATACAGATACATTATACATATTTATACTATATATGTATATGTATATGTGCTCTATGTACTTCCCCCCTCATCGACTTGATTATAATTATATCCTTCGCCTTGGCATTTGTTATAGGGAAGTGGAAAGTGGGAAGTGGGACGGCACCCAGTGCTCGGTTTCTTTAAGCATTGATCCTGCTGCTTGTTGCAATATGCAAATGAGCACGAGCCGCAACTTCCTTAGCACCCGGCAACTGGCAGGACGACAAGACGTCAGAGCGACGGGACGACGGGACAAGGACAACCCTCTCCTCGAAGGCGCCGTAATGAGCAAAGGTGTTTAATTGTCCGTCGGCTATTGAACGACTCTTTTACTCTCCTTCTCCCTCTTTCTCACTCACTCTCCCTCACTTGCTCTCTCCTGTTCTAGGGGCTGCAAACAGCGGGACCGAAGGGGCAGCTGCAAGTGCCGCATATAATATTCACAATATTGTAACTCAACTTCGTGTTCAATTAAGTTGAAAGATCCATATTTCAATTCTTTTCGATAACCTAGAACTTGTGTTTTTTGTTTCTCAAAAGTTTGAAGATAGTTATGAAACTTAAAATATTCGATCTTATTCAAGTTCTTATTGCTGATAATTTGCAACTTATTCCTTTTCTTAATATTTTAAAGAAAGTTGCGATATTTAAAATATTCGATTTTATTCTAATTCTTATTCTTGATACATAGAACATATTTATTTTCTTTAAATTTTGAAGATAGTTGGTAAATTTTAATATATTTTATTTTATTTTAATTCTTGTTCCTGATAATTTTTTTTTTCCTTAAAATTTCAAAGATAGTTGGAAAATTTAATGTATTCGATTTTATTCTTATTCTTTTTCTTGTTCATATATTCACTTCTTAGTTTTCGTTTCATTTTGAAAATAGTTCAAAATGGTCAATAAAATGAATCGAATTGCCAATTTATGTACATACATATATCCAAAAGATAACAATTCACCGAGTTTTCCCTCATAAAAAAACATATTTTTCTCAAATTTAAAATTGAAAATCTCAAGTTTTCAAACTTAATTAAATGCTCATGTCATAATTAACTGAATTTTGCAAGTGAAACGTAGCTCAAAAAGATGTTGATTTTTCATCAAATTCGATATAATTAACTTGATTGATACTCTAATAAAATAAAATCGATTATAAAAATAATTATGAAAATCGTTTCGTATTATCAAGTTGTCGATGTTTCGTTGCCTTTTTACATCACTAGAACAATGTACGATTATGTATACATCAAATTTCCTGGCTTACAGAAGTATTTAAGCCTTCCATTGATAAAATACACAAGTATATTAAATATATTACAAGAGAATATATTTATAAATTGTGATTGAAATGAAACTACAAGTTATCTGAAAATAAAATTGCTGCATTGATTCGAGCAATTTATTTGCACTCCTCTTGTTCTTATTCAATCAACAGCCCAGCAATTTAACACATTGTTGCCCCCTCATTTTTATCTCGCTCCTCTCTCTCTCTCTCTCTCCACTGTAAGCCATTGTTGTAACCCTTTTTCGAGTTGCATTTAGGCCTGTGGCCATGTAAACAACTCTAAACTCGAATCATTTATCTATTACGCAATTACTGACAGACACACACACACATACACAACTGAATCGCCTGTTGCTTTACCTCAACCCCTACTCCTACCCCTACCCCTACCCCTGCCGTGCAAATTTGCACCACAACAACAGCAACAATACCAGCGAATTTTTCCTTCATTTTTCGCCAGTGCAAAGTCAAAAAAAAAGACAGTAACACCAACAACTCACGCACTGTGTGTGTGTGTGTGTGTGCCTCCCCCTCCCCTTGGCATGCAGCAACCCTTAACCCTTCGTCTCTTCACTCTGCACAAATTTTCCTTGCCGCTGCCAACGTCGCTGTCGCTGTCGCTGCTGGCGTTAACGTCGCTTAACCCTTTAGGGCAGAATTGCACTTGGCACTTGGCAACACCTTTTGCCGTATTCATGTGTGTGTGTGTGTGTGTGTATGTGTGTGAGTATTTGCAATTATCACGCGTTTATTGCAAAACAATGCAAATATTGTAACGGTAGCAGCAACAACAGCAACAACAACAACAACAACAACGCATGTGAATTTTTCAAACTGTTGCTTTTGTTGCTTTTGTTGTTGTTGCTCTTGTTATGCAATTTGCTGCCGTTGTTGTTGTTGTCGTTTTTCGGCAAAGGTCAAAAGGCGACCTCTGTCGCTGCCTCTGCCTCTGTCGCTGCCTGTTGATGTCCTGCGGCGACGTCAGCGGCTGCGTTTTGTAATTGCTGTCAATCTTTTTGCCATTGTTGTTGCTGTCGTTGTTGCTCTTGTTGTTGCGGTTGCTTTTTTTTTCGAAGGTTTTTCATTGCTGAAAGGGAAAGCGATTTTCGCAGCTTATTTTTATATTTTTATTTTGGGAAAAGACAAGCGGCAAAATAATATAAAACAAGCGGAACAGTCGGGTGCACTCGACAGTAATATACCCTGGGCCTAGGCTTCGGCATGCCGAAGATTAGATGCACATGCAATTCTCGTACTTATCCTCAAATATCGACCTATCGTTTTTTTGGCAGCTACATACATATATAACAAGATAAGTGATTTAAACCAATTTTAAAAATAAAAATAAAAAAATAAAAACAATAAAAAAATAATAATTAAAAATCATATGCATCGACAGAACCGGGACTCGAACCTCGATCTCCCGTTTCGCTTGCCGAGCACTTATCACTTCCACCACGCCGCAACTTGGATTGAAGATGACAAATTCGATAAACATTCTGGCAGAGGAAATGTAAAATGAATTAATTGACCATTAATTCTATTCTATTTATAGAATTGCCATTAAAATACCTCGGTCAAAATTGTTAATATCTTCACTATTTATGGCCCAATCGTGTTGAAAATTGGTGATTAGTCTCTGGGCATGGTCCAACACCCGTTGAAATAAAAAAAAACTTCAAAATTTAACTCAAATCCCGAAATTAAAGGTGATGTCAGTTTTTGATGAATTACGCCCCCCACCGTGGGCGTGGCAAAATTTTAACATAAACTTGTCCTGCCTGACATAATAGGGAGTCTTCATTCCAAATTTGGTGTTCCTTGCTCTTACCATCTCTGAGATCCTTTCGTTTACACGGACCGACGGACAGACGGACATGGCTATATCGACTCGGCTGTTGATGCTGATTAAGAATATATATACTTTATGGGGTCGGAGATGATTCCTTCTGCCTGTTACATACTTTTGAACAAACTTAATATACCCCCAGGGTATAAAAACAGTGTATTTGAATTTGTGTGTTGTGCATTTGCCTTTTTATATTTCGCTCTCATGTTTACGTCTAATTAACAGTAATTAACGCATTTAAGGGGCGTGTGTGGAAATGTCGCTAGATGCTCCAAGTGAAAGTACAATTTGATCAGGGTTGCCAACGTTGTTTCATAACTGCGCAAACTTATCGATTAATGAAAGTCGCTGGGAAATTTAACGAAAGTAAAAACTTTTAAAATGTTTAGGAAAAAAAATAATTCATCAAGTGATCGACTAACAGTTACCCTGTTTGCGACAAATGAAATGCACTGAAAAAAAAGATAGTTAATAAAAAGCACAAAATTCTTCCTGGTCAAGTTTTCAAAATGAAAAGTTTTGAGTCTAAGTCGGGCACATAAATGATACTACAAATGTCAGTTGGACTTATTACTATGGGTGTTTTCAGATATGAGAACGCGGCGTTTGTACACAGAAAAAAAAAATGCCATTCTAAAATCAAGTATAAAATACTTAATTTAAGCTCGCATTTTTTAAGTATGTATTCAGGATTAAGCTGAATAATCAAGGCTGTATCGGGATTAAAATGGGAAAATACACATTTGCTGAGCGCGAGAGGAAAATTCTGTCGGCCTCTCTCATTTCAACCGGTCCGGTGGCTCAATCGACAGTCGCCGACTCCAGTTTGAAAAAAATCTGGGTTCAATTCCCCCGTCAATTAAACAAAAAAAAGATAAAATTAAAAAAAAATGTTAAAAGAAAATTTTTAATAAAAAATATCTATTAAAAAAAAAAATTTAAAAAAATACGTATAAAAAATAATTGTTTAAGAAAATAACGTTTGAAAAAAAAAATCTTAAAACAAAATTTAAAAAAAAAAAATGTATATGTAACGAAAAACATTATAATTAATAAAAATTTGTTAGCCTGAATTTAAGAATTTCAGGATTGAATTCGGGATTGATACCCCACTTCTGACATCGTTTCGGATTGAATTCGGGCTAAATATATCGGATTTATTTTCTGTGTACGTCTTAAACTGAGAAAAAAATAGCAAAAATTTACATTTTCAAAAAAACGTTTTTCATGCACTTCATCAACACTATTTTTTTTTTATAACAGACAAGCTTTGAGGACTTGTCGTTTTCGAAATATTTGTAGAAAACAATGCATCGCGAACTCGACAAAAAATGGAAGTCTGCAATGGAATATTGAAAAATGCGAAAGTCAGCGAAATATGGCGAGTAATTTGGTGAAAATACTATTAAGCCACAATAAATTAATGTAGTTTTCCATTTAAAGGATTTATATTGATATATTATTATTATTTATTAGTTTTATTAGTGATTTTTAACATCGCGAACGTGACAAAATTTTCATCTAGTTTGTGACAAGAAGTTTTTCATCACATTTTATTCGATGTTTCGAAAGCAGCTTGAAAAACTAGTTTTGAACATACAATGTATTTCTATGTATTAAAATGATTCATGCTTAAGTCTTTATATCTTAGTTAATGTTATCGTTAGAATACAAGAATTCAATTTATTAAAAAAATGGCCAAAAATATATAAAAAGTGAATTTATGCCATCTACATATGTACATATATTTTAGGTCGAAAGTAATTGAAGTTTAGTTTAAGTTTAAGTATTTTTGTACATCTCATGAAATGACTGCATTGAAAGAAAACTTAAAAAAAAAAGTTACGAATTTTTACCATTTTGGTATTTGATTTTATAGACTAAAATATTTAGTCTTTTTAGTAAAATAGTAATTTGCAGACTATCTTGATTGCAAGATTGTATAGTTTGTACAATTCTATTGAACAATTTGAAATATATTAATCTGGATTTTAAAATCCGGTTCTTTTTATCAGTGTAGAAACGTAAATTTTTCTTTTAGCTAGCGTGTTTTTTAATTATTTCAGTTAAAAATAAACCTTTTAAATATTTGCTCAACAAAAATCATATTAAAAGACATTTCAAGTTTTGCCTTTTAAAATGAAAACTTTTAAGTTAAAGATCCTCTTTATTAAAGTTTGTTTTTGATTCTTGCTTAAAATTCAACATTTAATATGTTACTTAGTGGTCTGTGAAATAAAAGATATGTCGATAGTGGAAATAAGAATCGTTTTTCATTTAATTATTATTATTAGTTTTTTTAATTAAATAAATTGTGACTTGATTATAAAACAGAAATTGATTTTAAGTATAAATTTGACTTTTAATCAAATCGAATTCAGTATGTGTGTGTGTGTTGCCATTAAAATAACTCAAAAAGTTGCATAGTTATAACTTAATTACCACCCGTTGTTTGTAATTGCTAATTGTTGTTTTAGTTGTTGTTGTTGCAATTGTTGTTCTTGTTGTTGTTGTTGCCGGCTCATCAAGCAGCGCAAAAATGCCACACAAATCAAATCAATTTGCTGCATACACACACAAACACGCACGCACACACACACACACAAGCTCACATACACATACACAGACACGCAAAGCCGTCGTCGAATCAACCAACCAAAAAACAACACTAATATGACACTTTAACAGTTAGGCCAACACTCACACACTCACTCACTCACACAGACACACACACACATGACTCGAGTCGAGTCGACTCACTCACACTTGATTCGACGCGCACACACACACGCACAACTAATAATAAAAAATCATAATTTCAATCAAAGGCAACAGCAACAACAACAGCAATAGGCAGCTAAACACAGGCGACAGCAGCAGCAGAAGCAGCAGCAGCACTAGACGACGACAACAACAACAACGACGACGACGACTACGCATCGGCACCTGCATAGCGCGCGCTCTTTTACACCTATGCAATCGGTGCCGGGCAGTCGGCAGTCGGGCAATTCAGAGTCGGCCTGCCGTCACTGCGGACAAGCAAAAGCAGCAGTAAAAACAAAAACGATAAAAAAAATGTATATACATATACACAAATAAATAAAACAAAAAAAATACTGAGCAGAAATCAAGCGCCGCACTCAATGGCAAAAACGAGCTACACTCAGTCAAAGCTTCAGTCCCAGTCTCAGTCGCAGTCAAAGCTCAAGCCGTGGGGCTGAGAGCGCGTGCGCACCGGAGAGACACACAGCCAGAGAGTAAGTAAAAAGGCAACAAGAACCGAAAAGAAAGCAAAAAAAAAAATAAAAACAAACAACAACAACATACTTGAGAAGGCAAAAGAAATCAAAGCCAAAAGCTGTTGAACAAAAAAAAATAAAAACATCAACACACACATGCAAAGCGTGTTGGAGAGACAACGCGACGGAGCGCCAACTTAAGCTCAATTCAATGGCGTTTGGTGCGAGCGAGCGAGCTGCCATAAAATAAAATGCCACTGCTGCCCAATGCTTGCTGTTGCTGTTGTTGCTGCTGCTGCTTTCTTAACTTATTACAAGAACAACAACAAGAGCAGAGCAAATTTGTTGGCGCTGCGATGCTGCGGCTGCCGTCGTCGTTGTAGTTGTCGTCGTCGTTGTCGTTGTCTTCGTTCGATGAATGATGTTGGCTCTGCCGCTGCCCGCTGCTACCTGCGCAGCACAACGAACACGCACACATGTCTCACGTGTGTGTCCATTGACGTCGTCGTCGTTGTCGTCGTCTGCTTTGGCTCGCCAATCAAATGGGGCGGGGCTTAAATGGTATTTTTTTTTTTGTATGTGCTTTGCTTCTTTTTTCCTGTTGATGCTGCTTCTGCTTTGGCTTCTGCTTCTGCCGTGTGACACTTGTGCCTGTGTTGGTGTCGCTCGTCAGTGACTGTGTATGGGTTTTGGCTTTGGGTTTTTATTATGCGAATTATCGAAAATTGAGCGTCGCGACGAGTCGCGTCAAACGTGTGCGAGCAGCATTTTTGAGTCGCAGCTTCAAAGCAATGAGTGAGTTTATTTCTTGCTCGCTTTTAACTGAAATTTGTAGTTGTTTGACAAATTTGATTAATTCAACGCCAACTCAGTTAATTATATTTCTGATCAAAGGAGCTTATCAAATAGTAGTCAATGAGAAATCAATCGTACTCAATACTTCAAAATAAATTAAAATCATAAAAATCTACAAAATTATCGCAAAATAAATATTTACTGCCAGAGAATTAAATGCCATTAAGGCTGAACAGTGAGTGCAAAAAAAATCTTTACTTTTATCCAATCTACAAACTATAGTTGAAATATTTTCAAGTCGTTTAAAACGAGTTTCACATTATTAAAAATTCATTCTCACATGTTTTCGAATATTTTTACTTTAAATATTCTATGGTTTTTTACATTTTGTTGTAATTAATTTTATAAAATTATGTGTTCTGATTATTAATTATAATTGAATATTTGTAAATACTTGAGTACATAGCTTACTTAGCTCTAAAAGTAAACTTAATATGGAAATTGGAATAGTATGTGCTAAGTAAATAAAATCATTATCTGATACGTTCTTCGAATTTATAATAAATGCATAACTAATTATTTAATCATCACATTTCAATTTAATTATCACTTTACAATTACAATCAATCAAAGATTGTTGACAAACGATTAAATAAAATATCAAACTAAAATGTTCGCTTAATTATGCAATTAAATTATAACTATTTTTCCCGTTGATTAGCGATTGAATTAAAAATACAAAATTGTGTTTTCGACTCAATTGATATGAGTTCGAAAAAACATTTCGAACATCTTGCGAGCCCCTGCGCTCGATTGCAGCTGCAACTCAAACTTCTCCGACGCGCTGCGAGCGTCAACTGAGCGAATGAGCGAGCGCGCGATTCGCATTCACTCAAAGCTGAGCTAAGTTGCGGCTCTTGAGTGAAATGCTGGTTGTTGAGTGCGATTGTTGCTGTAACAAACACTTGTTTGTTTTGTTCTTGTTCTTGTGTTTGTTTTTGTATTTGTTTTTGTTGCTTGCTGCTGGTGCTGGTGCCTGCAATAGCAAGTAGTGGCATTGCCATTTCCCCGTCGCCGACGTCGCTGCTGCTGCAAGCTGACCTCTCAACCCCCCAACGCCAAGTCTAACCCAAGCATTCATCCATCGATTGTCAATCACCATTTGACTCTCATGTGCACAAATGAGAAGGAACGAATGAAAGAAAGCTTCGCGCCTGGCAATCGCGTGTGCTTTTTTACACACACACACACACTCATGTGCACACATGGACAACTGTAAAAGAAATGGTTGGCTGAAAGCAAGAAAAACCAAAGCGTTGAAAAAAAAAAAAAATCTAACAGCAATGAAATGAAATGAAATGAGTTTCGGCAGCAGCATCAGCAGCAGCAGCAGTCGTCGTAGTCGTAGTCGTAGTCGCAGCGACGACGCCAACGTCAGCCTGAGCCGAGCAACGGCTCCGAAGCCATCGTGTAGGTGGCTCTCCTTCCCATTTCCCTCTTACTTACACTCAGAGCCTCATCTTCCGCTCAGTCGGCTGCTTGGGCCTCTCGGCTCAGTCAGTGCACGACGCGTCTCTCGCACGATGCAACGCATTTAGCAGCTGCCGCTGCTGCTGCTATTGTTGCTGTTTCTCTGTTTTGCATTAGGTGCGCGTTCGACCTGCCTCCCCCGGCAGCACCTCTCGCCTATCGCCGCCCATTGCGACCATTGAACGTTGGGATAAGGTTGCCATCGGCATCTACGACATCGTCGTCGTCGTCGTCGTCGCTGTCGCTGCTCGGCTGCTGCTTCTGCTAAGCTGCAGCTGCTGCTGCACTTGGCGCACTTCGATACAATTTGAACTCTTTCTTTATGTGCAGCGAGTAACGGTTCGCTTCATACTTTAACGAATTGGCTGATGAGTAGTGGGAGATTTAGGGGTGGGGGTAGGGTTGATGTTCCTGAAGTTCAAAGTTAAGAAATAAATTCAAAAAAATTTTAAAAATTAACAAAAAAAAATTATTATTTTAAGAAAAAATAAAGCTGAATAATTTTATAGGGAAACCATCATACAGTCGTCGAATAAAGTATTTTGACGAAACTAAAGTTAAATCAACTCGTAATTTAAGCTTATCTTATGTAAAGTTTGCCATCAATGGAAAGGTCATTTCAACTTCGTTTGAACGATACAAAACTTTTCTTAACCCATTAAGTACCCATTAAAAATTTTGATTTTTTTTTAAAAGTCAACTGTTTTGACTTTTCTCCTCGGTCTCAAAAGAAAAATGTTTTGATGCAAACAATTTCTCTAAACAATTCTAAACAATTGTTGTCAAAAATCTTTTCGCTAGTATTTTTTTATGATTTTTGAAAATTGCTAAAAATTTACTATTTTAGCCACTTTTTCTCTTTTGCATACAAAATTTTTCTGAAAAATAAACTCTCAAATTAAGTTAAATAAGAATTCGAAAATTTTCTGTAAACTATTTTAATATCATTTATTTCGGTCTACTAATAAAATCTTACAAATTATATAAGAATTAGAATAAATTATTTACATAATAATAATTATCAAATGTTTGAAAATATGAAAGAAATTTTATTTTATCACTAATTTCAAAGAAATTGTCTTATATTTTATAAATTTTTTATTAATTGCAATTTGAAATGAATAATATTTTGAAAAATCTACATCCTAGAAAATACAAATTTAAAAATCAAGTAAATCTCCATTAAATATAGAGTTTAAATATTTTTATTTGGGATAAATTAATTCTTAAATAAATTTGAATATGTACAAAATAATCGAATAAAAAATATTATATTTAAATATTATAGAGCTGAAATTTATATTAATCAATGTTTAAATATTAATTAAGTAATTTAAAAATTAACATAAATAAGATTTTCAATTTAAACAAGTCAAAAAACCCAAAAAAAAAAAACTAATAACTTAAAATTATACACATTTAATACTATTCCATATAATATCTTATTAAAAAAAAATTAAAATTGAAAATAAAAATAAATAATATATTTATGATTTTTGATTCCTTTTTCATGATCTTTTCTAAGTAGCTCTATCAGCTTTCATTGCAAATTCCTTTATTCATTAGGTTTAATCCTAAGCTCGTTACCTGACCTTTGGCCCCTCCCCCTGTGCTACCTGCCTCCGTCCCAGCCGCTTGACCTTTGGCAAGCAACTGGAGGCAACAAAACAAAAAGAAAATCTGAAAGCTTTACATAAAAACTCCCTCCCCCACCGGACACACACACACACACACACACACACACACACACACACACACACACATACACATACACAAGACAGACACATGGTAAGAACAAACCAGACACAATAATAATTTAAGCTACCCAACGAAATCCGCAAGGAAGACAACTCTACCCCTCTACCCCTCTCCCACCTCCACTCCCCTCTCCCCACCTACCCCCACCCAGCCCCTATGCACTTTGAGCCATATGTTTGCAACAACAAAACAAAAATAGAAGTAAAACCAAAATCACAAAAACTAAATAATAATAGATAAAAAAAAAACAAACGAAAAGAAAAGAAAAAAGGAGCAATTTAATTCATAAACAAGAAGAAAAATCAACTCAAAGCCGGCAAACAGAAAACAAAGACTTCCCCATGCATTCTGTCCCTCTCTTTCTCTATCCCTATCTCGCTCGTTCACATTAACAATCATAACAGTCACTCATTCGTACGCTCTCGCTTTGTTGCCCACTCAGACAATTCCACTCAATCTGTGGCTCAATCAACAAAAAACTACATGAGCTAAATGCAAAATGTGAGCGCAACAAATTCCTATAAGTTTTTCCCAATCAGAAAAAAGGCGACAGAGGCACACAACCAGCAGCAGTAGCAGCAGCAGGAGAAGGCAGCGTCGACGTCGGCGTCGACGTCGCAGCTACAAATTGAATGCCAAGCCACAGCCAACACATATGTAGAGAGAGCGAGAGCAGGCGAATGTTAGAAAGAGAGCGACAGAGAGAGGGAGACAGTTTGAATGAATGAATTTCAATACATGCAACTGACAGCAGTTATCAGAAGGCAAGGCAAGGCAAGAGCACAACAACAAAAAATAACTCACACAGACAGAAGAAGCAAAAAAAAAAGTAAAAAAGAAAGCAAAAAGTAAACACAAGAGCTGAGTGCAAGTTGTAACACGTACATGCATACATATGTAAGTAAGCGGCAACGACGACGGCAGCGACGGCGACGGCGCACAAAAATTGCTCAGCCCCAAAAGCAAAACAAACGAAAATCAAAAACCTATTGAAAAAAATCAAAAGCATTGCAGGGCAGTCACCAATTGAGTGACTCTCTGAAACTGTCTCTCTCTCTCTCTCTCGCTCTCTCTGTCTGTTGCTCTCGCTCTCGCCGCTCTCGAGTGGAAAAGCAGCGTTCGTTTCGTTCTCGAGCCACGACGAGTCGTGTCGTTTTGGGCGCGCGTTCGTGTTGCGTACCGATGTAACGTCGTGTACTTTTTGGGGTTGTCGACGCCGCGAGTCGTTCAGTGTTGTTCAGTCATCAACTGAATTCGTGACTGGCAACGTCGCCTGTGTGTGCCGCCGCCAGTGTCTGAGTGTGTGTGTGTTGTCTGTGACTGACTGTTGACTGTTGTAACTCACAGATCTGTCTCCATACAACGGAGTCAGTGCGAACGAATTGCGATAGCGAATCATAAGCAACGCCAAACAAAAAACAAAAAACAGTTGCAAATCAAAACAAAACAAATTATATATTTATAAACATAATTATAATATCAACAACAGCAACAGCAACAACAACAACAACAGAA
Source organism: Drosophila subquinaria (assembly GCA_037043405.1). Lineage (NCBI taxonomy): Eukaryota > Metazoa > Arthropoda > Insecta > Diptera > Drosophilidae > Drosophila > Drosophila subquinaria. The sequence goes on along the minus strand of JBAMBL010002320.1, from coordinate 131,595 downwards.
GAAGAAGAAGCAAATGCAATCAGCACCAGTTTAACTGTTTTTCAGTTGGTTTACACAAATTTTTTTTGATCAATTTTTTTTTAACACGATTTATTTACAATTATCAAAGAAGAAGAAAAATATACAACAAAAATATTCAAAATAAATCAAAGTGTGCGCGAGTGTGTCAAGTGTCAACAACAACAACAACAACAACAGTGCAACAACAACAACCCACAATAATCAACAACAACCACAACAATAACAACAAGATGCAACAACGCAACTTGAAAGTTTAACAACAACAACAACAACAACAAAGAAGGCAAATTTATCTCACATTCACATTCACCAAAATCCAATCAGAATTTTCTTTGGCCAACAACTTTTGATGCATTTTCCCCCCGAAAACACAAATGGCAATAAATTTCAATGCCGTCGCAATTGTTGCAACAACAACAACAACGACAACAACAACAGCATCAAACAAACACATCTCGTGTTGTGTTTAGTTCCAAGTGTTGTGTGTGCCTATGTGTGTGTCCGTATGTGTGTGCGTGTGTGTGTGCGTGTGACAAAACCGTTACAACTCCAAGCTAAACAAATACAAATTAATTAACAACATCTGCAACAATAACAACAACAACAGCAACAAATTGGCAGCAAAAGCAAAAGATACAAAAAATTGATGAATTTTTTTGAGCACGTAGAAAAAAAGCCAAAACAAAACAAAACAACAAAAAGAGCAGAAGAAGAAGAAGCAGAAGAGAAATAAGTGTGTGAATATCTTATGTATTTGTTTATGTGTCTGTGTGTTTGTGTGCAACTAACTAAAATTTAATGCAATTAACTAACAAGACGAATTAGAAGCAGGATTTTGTGTGTGTTTTGAATTCGTGGCCCAAATGCCTCAACAAACGGCGCAACAGACGCCGCAGCAGCAGCGATAACAACGAATAAAACAAAGGAGAATAAACGGAGAAAAGAAAAGCACAAAAAAGAATTCGCCAAATCCAAAGACAGCCCACGAATGCAGCCAACATTGCCACAAGCCGCTGGGACAGCCGATATGGATCTGACGGCTGTTCAATCAATCAACGATTGGTTTTTCAAAAAGGAGCAAATTTATTTATTGGCACAATTTTGGCAACAGGTAAGTCAACCTGCCACCTCCCACCTGCAACTTTCACTCCCAACCACAACAACAACAACATCAAGCCACATATAAACAAACAACCAATCAACAAAGACACAAGTTTTTTAGGAAAAAGTTCCACACAGTTGAAATTTTAGAAGTTGTTCCCGCTTTCGAAAACGCCTTTAAGAAATCTAGTTTTGTTTTTTTTTAAGCTTAAAGTCCATCAATTTAGATCTCAAGAGTGAAGTTCTTAGTAACAATATCTTCACTACAATTTAGTTGAAGATGTTCCGAAAATAACAAATTTAGTTGAGGATGTTCCCAAAAGCAGAAACGCTCGCCAAAAGTGGCACACATTGTTAAAAGTAGTTGAATCAATTTTAAGATTAAGATTTGAAGTATTTAGTAAGCTCCCCAACAAACTGAAATCGAAACTTAGTTCAAGATGTTCCCAAAAACACAAAATAAAGACAAGTGTTGTCAGCAGGTTAAATCTCTATACTTGGTGATATAGTGGAAAACGAACTAATAATTATTAATAATAAATATAACAAGAGTCAAGTAAATATTTCAAGTTAACTACAAAACAATTTGTGAATTGAAAACAACAATTAGTAAGAATCTTAATATCTTCTACCAATAAAGTTAGAGGAAAATGTGTATTCAACTTCAATAGAACTTGAAAACATTGCATAGTTGAAGAAAACAAAAATTCATAAATTTTAGAAACTTTTGAAAAACTTTTAGATTTATATGAAAAGAAAAAACATTTTGTTTTGGACTGCACAAAAATAAATAAAGTAACAATTAAAATGTAAAAATAATTTGAATTGAATTTAAAATCCGTTTTAAATTATTTAAAACAAATAAAATTTTTAACAAATTTTCCGTTTGCCAAAATTAATTCATTGCAATTGAAATTGAAATGACATAATTTCTTGAGTTTCTCAGCAAATCAAAATGAATATAAAATAGAAAATGCAAATGGGGTACAAAAAAAAAGGAAAAAACTCCCACACTTATGGAAAAACAAACAAACAAACAACAAAACAAATATGAAAATGATATGCAATGCAATTTTTTCATTTCAGTTTTGGAAAATGAAAAAAAAATTAGTTTTGTGTTTTTGTTTTTGTTTTGTATGTTTGCAATTCAGTTGCAACTAATTGAGTTTGCGTGTCTGTGCCAATTGTTTTTATTGATTTCTGAAAATTTGTTTACAAAATGTAACAACAACAACAGCAGCAGCAGCAGCAGCAGCAACAATAATAACAATAACTAATAGCTGAGCGATTTTAGGCATGAATTGCTGGCAAATTGTTTCGAGAAAAGTGTTCAACAAGTCGCTGGGGATTTTTGCATTTGTCGATCTTTAGCTGATCGTTGAACCAAAAATTAATGGGCACACGCACACACACAACCACACACTCACGCACACACACAAAGATATAGAGAGACAGATCTTAAGTCGACAAAAAAAAAGTCCAAAGTGTTTGCAACATTTTCTTCTTCTCATAATCAACACAACATCATAATGATGATGATGATGATGATGATGTTGCACAGCAGACGAGACGACAATTTTTGGCCGCATGCCAAACTTGAAACTCCAACAACAAGTAGCTCCAGACTCAGACTACAAGTATCCGCATCTGCCAGATACATTTATGCTGCATCCATCCATCCATCTATCTGCATCTATAACTATATGCATGTATCTACAAGTTGGCATGATAATTGCTGTTTGTCTGGCTTCTAATTGCTTTTCAGATATATAAATCTATCTAGATCTATTTCGATCTGTATCTATAACGCGATGTACCTAACAGATACATATCCCTTTAACTCCATCAAATTAATAAATGTTTGGCTGCAAACAAATCGAACAATCATCATCTGTAAACAGCTGCAGCTACATTAATTCCCTCATCATCCCCTAGTTGCCTCTTTACCCCCCACCTTGCCCCTCCTCCACTAGCCTGGGGATAATCATTCGCAGAATGCAAAACAACAACTGAGAATTCTTAGAAATTGGCATTGCAATTGATTTACATTGACGGCGACTCTTCGCTAGACCTGAGCCCAGATTTCTAAGTACTTTTCACAAATATATATATTCATATATACTTATATTTGTATTCAAATATATATATATTCATATATAGTTGTGAGTACATTCGTTTCTTGTTGTTTGCCTTCGTTTTGCCGTCGGCAAATTTTTGCATGCTTGCATGAAATTCAATCCAAATGCAAATATTTTTATAGATACTTGTATCGCCCACATCTGGGGATTTTTATTCTTACTCGAGAGAGAGAGAAAGAGAGAGAGAGATCTGAGATCTCAGAGTGCAATTAGTGCAAAGTGCAGTCGGCGAGGCAATCAATAAAACTTAAATAAGCAAAACCAATTTGCGGCCACGCCCCGTTGCGGTTCGACAGAAGGAAGTGGCTAGAAAACAAAGAAGAGCAGCAAAATATGAACTGAAAACTTGAGATACATATGTATGTAGATACATGTGAAACTATAGACTGAACTACGAGCTACACTCCATGAACAAAATACTTAATTCATTTTAATCTAAAATTTACTCAAGTCAATATTTTTAAAAGTATTCAAAATATTAAAAAAAATTAAATTAATTATATATAAAGGAAATATATATTCAAGCAATCAAATCAAGTATTTAAAATTAAATTAAAGCCTTTTTTAGAAATGAGTAAAATAATTCATTTTAATTTAAAATTTACCCAAATAAATAAGACAAATAAATATTTTTAAAAGTATTCAAAATATTAAAAACATAAAATTGATTATAGAATTATATATAAAGCAAATAAAGCAAAATAAAGCACGCAGTGGCTCCGGGAGCAGCGGCTGCTCCCAACTTAGGTAGACTCTAAGAGATTCGTGCCCACCGCTGATATATACTCAAGAAATATGATCAAGTATTTAATATAAAATTAAAACCTTAATAGTTAATTTTAATTTAAAATTTACTCAAAAAAATAAGTCAAATAAATATTTTTAAAAGTATTCTAAACATTAAAAAAATAAAATAATAAGCAAATGCAAAGAACAATAACCATGAATATAAACTCAAGAAATAAGATCAAGTTTTTAATATCATATGGAATATAAATAATAGAAAACTATAAAATTGTAAACAATATTGAAAACGTTAACCAATATTCTAGTAGAGTATACAAAATGATTTTGAAAGCGTTTTCTTCCACTTCTTGTTGAGTTTTGTTGGCCATCGATTCGCAGAATTTTGGAGCGCAGCGCGTTCTTAACGAGCATTTGATTTGTTATTAATGGGGGGCGAGTGAAGACAACAAAAAAACGGCAAGAAAAAAAGAGGCAAGAGGCAAAGAGAGAAGCAACTAAGTAACTTGGCAAATTGTTTTGGTTGCCGAGTATTGAAAGAATTTCAAGTTGAGATCAGTCAAAACAAATGATGTGTATGGCAATTAGACACAGATCGATTTGAAGTCTGATCTCTTGAGCTGAGTTGAGTTGAGTTGAAGTGATCTCATCTCGTCATTTGGCTTATCAGCGATAGCAATAACATATATAGTAATTATGGCCAAAAATAGGTCGAAATCTGTTCCCATAAATTAGTATCATTGACACATGTACAAGCGTATACAAGGCAGTGTATGTAGATCCGAATTGTGTAATCATAAATAACAAATAATCAAGTTAAACATATTAATTTGTAAGGCCAAATATAGAAGTTCATTAAATAATTAAGAGACAGACAGACAGACAGTTGAAGAGCAAACAAAACCTTCAAGCAGCTGTCCAAATTGTACGACATTTTCAGTCACTTATATTCGATCTCCCCCTCCCGTTTTTTCAACAACTTTTAGAGTATTCATTTCATTTCTACAAGTTTTTTTTGTTTTGGGCCTTCAAATCGCAGTCGAAGTCGAATTGGCACCAATTCAACAAGACTGCCAGATTGACAGAAATTATTATACCATATATCAGATGGTAATACTCGTACTCCAGATATATAGATATAGTAAAAAACTAGCACAGTGGCACCAAATCCATTTCCGCAATTTCGATTGCAAAGCAACTTCAACAAAGAAACAAAGACTGAGGAAAAAAACAACGATCGCAATGCAATCTATAAACTTGACCCATTAACATGGCCAAAAGCAGAAGAAGCAGCCGCAGTCATTTGACTAAGCAAAATCTGTCATTGATTTTCGCTGAGTTGCGAACGAACCAAAAAAAAAAAAAAAAAAAATAGATAGATGAAAAGAACGAATCGAATCGAAAGCAACCACAACAAATTTTAATTGCCAAACTGCATTGCTGACTAAAAAAAAAACAAGGAGTAGGAGAAGAGAGAGAATCGAATAGATAAAGATACTGCGACTAGAAATCAGCTTGGTTTATTTTTATTATTTTTTTTTTAATTTTTATTTTTTTTTTTTTGGTGGCATTAATCAAATTGAAACCGGTTCGCTGTGTGGCAGCCACCACCAGGAGGCAGGGGACAGGAGTAGCAGCACCACCACCGCTTTTAATAGTTTAAAAGTTTATTTCAAATATGGCGGTCGAAGGATTGAAGTTCTCGTTCCCATTTGCATATTGTGCCGAAATGAGCAGCGAGCAGCAGCCCCTGGGCTGTGTCAAGGGTTGTGCTTAGTGGCTAAGCTATTAGATACACACACACAGATACAGATACAGCTAGAGAGACAGATACAGCTAGTGAGATACATCGATAGAGATCAGCGGCGTGTGTCACATATAATTTTTAGCATTTTAAGTGCAATTTACTGACGGGGCTAATGAGTCAGCCCAAGGGTTAAAAATCAGAGAAAACCACCCACCCATTTACACTCACACGCACACACACACACGCACACACACACACGCACACACAAATAGATATTCGAAATTCGAATGCTGACGAATCGAAGCGAAACTGAAATTGAAACGGTCGAATGTGCGAGTCAATCGCTCGATCGCTGGAGATATGTTAATATAATTAAATTAATTTGTCAGCACGGAAATTAAAACCACGCAGCCTCTCACAACAACAACAACAATCTATCTTTCTATGAGCATATGTATCTTTATCTATATCTATAACAGGCGACGGCCCCCAAAGCGACACAACAACAACAACAAACACAACGAAAACGACACAAAAACTGAAAATCGAACAATTAAACGAGGGAGCACATAGGCGTGGGCGTCAAGGGGAGGTTGGGGGGAGGGACATACTTTGGTATGTGAAATAAAAAATCATTTGAACAACAAAAAAAACCGAACCGAACAGAACAGAAATTAATAATTATTATTAAAAATTGAGTTCATGAACTGTATGTGTGTGTGTGTGTGTATGCGATAACTTGCCTCTGACTCTTGATCAATTTTTATTATTATGATTATTACCATTATTATTGCGAGTGAATATTGTTGTTGTCTTTGTTGCTTTTCCGGTTAGCTAGACTACAACTATATATGCCAGTAATTATTAATAGCTGCTGGCAGCTAATTGAAGCATTTTATAACAATTTTTATTAACAACATATCCATACATATCGAATTTTTCGTTCTCATCAAACTCAATCTATCAGATCATCAGATGTGTTGAGATGACATATTTTAAACTGATATTTTCTCGACTCATTGATATCACAATTGTTCAGATTTTATTAATAATTAATAATTATTTAAATCAAATTATTAAACCTAAAACTATGAAATATTGAAATGTAGAATCAATTAGCCAAATTTCAACTTAAACTGATAATTTCAGTTGAATTGCCAGAGTTAAAGACACGTTAAATGTCAGTGTCATTATTATCACATCTAGCATGGCTTAAAGGCTACTACCAAAAAGCACAAAGGCAGCCCAAAATGAAAGAAATGAAATGAAAAAAAGTTATGCTTACATTTTGTATATATGAAAAGGAGATTCAACTGCTTTTGTGTGTACAACTTAATAACGACTAATTGTCTTTTTATATGCATGCCATGTGTGTGTGCGTGTGTGTGCGTGTGTGTGTGCAACTGCAAACCTGTCTTGAAAATCTTTTTAGCTGCCGCCCGAGTCCGATTCTTAAACTGAAACGCAGACAACGATGACGACGTTGAGTTGAGTTTCAGAGTCTTTCATCTTCAGTTGTCAGTAATTTGTGCAGCTCAATATATCAGTCGATATCTTATGAGTTTTTAATTTCAGGGGTCTCTCGTCCCGTCTCGCTTGCACATCAATTTGATTTCCTCTGTGTTGCAGAGTTGCCGAGTTTTTCCAGCCGCAGCCTGAAAAGGACAAATCGTTCAAGACCCTCGACTTCAACTCGGCTGAGGATATTGAATAAAATATCATTTTGTGCACGCCCCTTTTAAAAGAGAAGCTGTACACACACACACACACACACACACACACACACACACACACACACACACCAAATAATAATAATAATAAAACAAAAACAAAAAAAAAGTGAACTCTCCTCAAGACGTTTGTGGCTGATGTTGATGATGATGAGTTTTTTGTTGTTGCTGTTGCTGTTGTTGCTCCCTTGACCAGGCTTGTTGTGTATTGGCAACTTTTGTGATCGATACGCGATGCAAAAGTTTCATCTGCACTTGTTCCCCTCCCCCCTCTACCCCCCTTCCCCACGCTGTTGAGTAATGACCAACGCCCGAGGAGCGCACATTAAAAAGGAATCATCATTATTGGCAGTTCGGTGGGGGGATCAAGGATTTTATATATACGCTGCCATTAAGACAACACCAAAAGCGCAAATATCTCTCTCTTCATCTGTCCGTCTGTCTCTCAGTCTCTGTCTGTCTGCTATTTTGTGCATTCCATTTAATACCATTCCGTTTATTTATTATTATCATTTCTTTTTGTTGCAATTTAGCTATTTTCAGTTTTTCTCGTTTTCAATTTTGCATGAAAATTATTTGCACACAGTTTTACAGCCGCCGTTGCGTTGTCGTGTTTTTACAATTTTTTATTGATGTTTTAATTAAGTTGTTGGCTTTTCTATTCCCCTCTCTCTCTCTCTTGCATTCACGCCCACACATTGCTTGCCCTCTTGGAAATGTTCTTGCATCAAAATGTGTTGATTTTTATATGCAAACCTCAACTATCTCCCCCTCCGTTGATTTCCCCCTGGCCCCCAAACGATTTCTTCTAGCTGTTGTTGTTTTTATTATTTTTGGCACGACATGAAAATTAGTTTAGAAAATAATTTGCTTTGACTTTGAGTGCTTGTTGCGATTTGCAATAGTTTTTTTTCTTTCTTCTCTTCTTATTTTGTGTTTTTTGTTTGTTTTCTTTAATTTGTTGCCATTGCGGGCAAACGCTACAAGCATTTTAATGTTGAAATTTTTGTTGCTGTTATTGAAACATTTGATGTGCAATAACACTGATGTTTATCCAGTTTACAAACAACACGATTCTGGAAATTTCGCACTCCTCTAGATCAGCGGTGGGCACGAAACTGAATTCGGGAGCAGTCGCTGCTCCCGGAGCCACTGCGTGCCCACCGCTGCTCTATCCTCAAGAAGAACCCATAAGAGATACATTTAATGGGTAGATACTTTATCACAAACTTCTTAAACAAGTTTTCAGCAAATTATAATGTCATTAAATGATAAATAATTATAAAAATATGCAGCTTGCATATTATGTGATCACTGTATAAGTTTTAAATTCTGTTTATTTGGGTTAGCTTTGGAAAAATCTAAGGAAAGTCATGTGAATATCAATTTAACGTTATTAATTCACAATGTGGTAGAATTTTAGTATTTTGCAATGACATTTAACCAATCTTCATTCAGTTTTTATAGGCTAATACCGAGAATAACCAATTAAACGCACATCATAATATCATATTTCAAAATTATACGTTATTATTACTCAATGCTATATTGGTTTCAATAGGTTGGCATTGAATGAAGTAGAACTTTTGCGCCAAGTAAGCCAATTTGCAGCTGGCCAATATCACACATTTGGGGCATGCAATTTGTGGATGTGCCCATTTGGCAGTACACTCACACACTAACCAACAGAACTCTGGGGCTATTGGGCTCACCTGGGCCAACCTTATCAGAGGTGTCAAATTTTGGTTGAGTTTTTTTTTTTTCTCATACATTTTCTGTGGGTTTTTTGGGGTGCATTGACAGCAAAACTTGTTTCTATCATTGTTGTTTGTTCTCTTCTTCTTCTCGGATGTTGTTTCTGTTTTTTTGTATTTTGTCAATTTACAGAAAGGGTTCGATTACAGTCTCTACTATAAGTTGCCAGTTGGCAGTTGTGAATATTAATCTGATTGTGTCTATGCCCATCATTGACCAGGGGACGTTTCATTATGATACCGGTCTGAGGTCTAGGGGTTGATCGCAATCTCGCCCTCTCTATCACACCATCTAACTCCTCTCTCTCTCGCGCGCTGGACGCTTCCAAAGGGTTCAGAGTGCGACGTTCTTTTTTGGTCTTGGGGTTGGATTAAGTTTGATGCTTCTCGCAGTTTGTCAGTCTGTGAGTTTGTGAGTTTGTCAATTGTCAGTCGGGCGCGCCTGTGCGCCATAATTTATCAGTTGTATGCAAATGAGTTTGATTTATTCAATGAGCTGCGCACAATTTTATTTTATGCCCATTAGCCGGAGTATATATCCCATTTTTTTCGCCTGCCTTTTTTTATTTTCACTATTTTTTTGTAGGTTTTTTTTTGCCTTTGATTTGTAAAATTTTTAAATAAAAAGCAAATAGCGACGACCCTTTTATTTTTTTTATTTAGTTTGGGATTCGGTAATTGTAGCCCGGTACAGCTGGCGGTTGATTCGTTGATACATATGTTCGATAGTTCATAGTTTTCATAGTCTAGGGACTCTCGGGATACATTTGTCGAGTGTCGTCGTCGTCGTCGTTGCAGTTGCATGCTACAAAGCAAATCATCGCCGCGGCTCATTGCAAGGCAACAGACGTAAAAAAATTACAAAAAAAAAATGAACAGAAAAAATATAAAGGAAAAACTGAATAAATCTAAAATATATCTGCGGCATATGCGCGATCATTGACAGGGGAGCAGCAGCAGCAGCAGCAGCAGGAAGAGGAAGAGGGCAGGGGAGAAGTGCGAGGGGCATGTAAAATAAAAACATATTTATGTGTGCTGTTTGTTCCTTCTGTCTGTTTATCGTTCTCTCTCTCTCTTTGTGTCTCTCTCTCTCTCTCTTTCGCCCCACTCAATCATAAAGCATTGGCAGGCGTAAATCAAATCAAGTAGCAATGCAACAGCAGCAGCAGCAGCAGCAGCAACAGTTGCCGCTGCTTGCTGCATGTTGCACGCACAGACGCTCAGACAATGATTAAGTAGGCAAAATGCACTCGCTTCCCTGCCCCCTGCCCCCTTCTACCCCCCGCTCCACATCACTTAACTACACTCGATTCTCCTGACACTCTCTCGCTCTCGTTTACACACTTGATCTGCGCTCTCTTTTACACACTGTGCCCATTCCCATAGCCAGCCCATTCCGATTCTCTCTCATTCCCGTTGTTGTGGCATTTGTTCCCCCTTTTATGTTTTTAATTATTACCGTACGGCATTTGGCGGCAGCTTGACTAAAAACACAACAGCACAGGCAAAACTAAAAGTATATATACATAAAAAACAACAACAACAAGAAGAAGAAACTTTAGCATATCAACATCAAGTTGTGCGGAACTCGTGTGGAGTCGCCATGTCTTGATGTCATATCCATCGCTCGCATCTTTCCAGCTTCGGTTGCAACTTCAATTTCAATTTTAGCTTCATTTCCATTCCCATTCCCATCTGCCTCTGTCAGTCCTTGACAAGCAATGCTCTTGTCTGTACTCCTATCACACTCTCTGAGTATGTTGGGGATCACTATTGATCTCTTCTTATAAGTATGATCAGAAAATGAGAGTTGAGAATTGAAATCGCCATGTGATCCGCAGATTGACAATTGTGCAGTTTTCGTTTCAAACGATCGTCAGTCTGTGTAATTTCGGTTGATGAAAATCAACAATTGATCATTAGTTCTATCATTGATTTAAATTAATTATGATGTAAATTCTTTCCAAGTTTTTATAAGATCATATGATATGAAACGATTCTCAATTCATTTTCACAACGATCTTCAAAAAGCTTACTAGCTATTGATAATTTAGCAGCTCAAGAACTTTTCAAGTGATCTTTCATGATTGGACAAAAAAACAAAATATTTCAAGTATTCGAATCTAGAAAAAAACGAATTCACAAGAGCTTCTCAGTATGTGTAGTTTTTGTGTAGTATTCAAATTGATCAATTCAGATCCGATCAGTTGAGATCGGATCGGTTGATAAAGTTCTGATAATATTTACTATAAACCAAAGACGCCTACACAAAATATAAGAAATTCTCATCGCATCGCATTTGCTTTCCACACAATTTTCCAACACAACGGCTGATGATCATGATGATGATCAGCTCATCATAATGATGATCCACTGACGCTGCCTTTTTGTCTTCTTTTTGAAGTATGAACGACAAGTTCTTTGACGCTCAGCTCTTGTTAAGTTTTTTTTTTGTGTACCCGAAACATGCGAGTGAATGTATATGAATTATTATATAGATCAGCTGCATACGAATGAACGACAGATCAGCGACAGCTACTTGAGAAACCCCCTCTCAGGCCCCCTCAAACCCCCCCTTGTTCTTTATATACATACTTATAATACGGTTGCTCTTGTCATTTACTAAATACTCGGCTGTTTAGCTGCTCCGAACAACAGGCAACTGCCAGGCGATCAATGTGATCAATCGCGCTTCAATTTTTCTTCTTTGCTTCCCAAACAGATTTCTTCTTATATCTTTTTTTTTTTTTGCTTTTTTCATTTCGTTTAAATTTTTTGTTCTTTTTATTTGGTATTTCTGTTTTGTCGTTTCGGTTTGGTTTTTTTTTTGTCAGCGGAAATCTTTTGTGTGTAGCTCAAGTGGTGCCTCTTGTTGTTATTGTTGTTGTTGTTGTATTATTAGCTAGTTCAATTTTTGTCGGTTGCGGGTGTGTGCGGGCGTTCGGCCGCTGCCTCTGCCGCTGCCTCAGCCTCCAACAAGTGGCAGTTGAACGCCGCTAAGTAGCTCAGATAATGGCAGCGCGTAATGCCACAAAAGTCCCCTTCCTGAAATAATTGAGTGTCAATTATACACACACTCACACACTCATACATTGATACACCCAGACACTCACACACCCATCCATCCGTCCATCCATGCAGACATTTAGTGAGTTTTTGGTGTTACTTGATGTCAGCTGTTGAAAATATTAGGACAAAATTATAGGCGTAAATATTATGCATCTTTTTGGTGTCTCACATTTTTAATGTGCTTGGTTTTTTGTTGTCGTTGCCGCTGTTGAGACGGGCGGCTTTCCAAAAAACAACAACGCCTTCGTTATTAATTTATGAGCTCCAATGCAAGCGGGAAAATCGAACAATTCCCGTGGAGCTAAGCAAAGGCGCGTATGCTGCAGTCTAGAAATATGAGCATGCATAGAAATATTTGACCAAAAGTCTACAAACCTTACAAAGTCTACAAAATGTTCATGAGAGAGTCTTAACTGCACATTATTTAAACTTAATCAACTATGCTGCAAATTTGGAAATCTCTACAAAGTCTCCAATTTATGCAAAAGTCACCCAATGCTTAGCAAGGATCTCTAAACACATTATCAAACAATTCTTTAAATTTAGCAAACTCTACAAAGTCTTCACTTTAGGTATAAGTCTCCCAGATCCATAAAATGTTAAGTAACAATGTTTATTACACCATAGAGTTAATTTGGCAAACTCTACAAAGTCTCCACTTTACGCATAGGTCTCCCAACTCTATAAAATGTTAAACCAGTCTCTGTGAATGCATAGACTCTGAATACTGTAAATTTGGCAAACTCTACAAAGTCTCCAAAAAAAATCTCCACAAACTCAACTGGCAAAAACTTTGGTTTTAAAGGAATTGCAGCAAATTTGTGAGCTCTACAAACTCGACAGAAAACTCTACACCAAACTCTACACTAGTATTAAATATTAAATGCCGCAGCACAAGTGTTTAAAGCAGCAACAACAACAACAGCAACAACAACACATGTGCACACTTTTAATATGCATAACAACAAATTGCACTTGCTTGGCAGACATCATCATCATCATCGTCCACTTTGGGACGCTGCCACAGCCACTGTGACTCTGACTGCCACAGTGAGTGCAACTGCAACTGCCACTGGGGGCATTGTGGAACAGCGCAGGCTAATAAAAATGTTCGCTTCTGCCATATCGAACGACATAAAAACTGATCGACAACGACAAATATAACTCGGCGACTGTGTAAAGGGGCTTTAAGGGGTAAGGATTGGTAGAGGGGAGGGGGATGTCAGCCAGGAGTGAAGGGGAGTGTGAGAAGGAGGAGAAGGAGGAGGCGGAGGGTAGCTTTTGGGGTATGTCGGGGCGGCGGGCACAAAATAATGTCCACAACTAGCTCTGTCTGTCTGACTATTTTTTTTGTTGTTGGTGTTGTTGTAAATTTTAATGATCTGTCATTTCGATTTATTTTATTTTATTTTCGAACACACACACAAAACCCAAAAGAGCCACAGACAAAAGAAGCACTGCGAAAGCAGCAGCCAGAGGCAGGGGAAAAGTGGGGAGCGGGGGTTGTCGGTGCTGAGGGATCGCTCGATGGCGCGCTCGATCGCTGACTGCCACTTCATAGAGCGCACGTCAGCTGCATATTAAATTAAAAGGTATTATATTGTACTAAATATACATACGTATCAAAGAGAAGCAGACATATGAGAGTGTGTGTGGGAGCGAGATGCATAGACGGCATATTGTGCATGTGATTTGACAAAAAGTGAACTTGTGCGACAGACAGACGGAACAGACAGAGGGACAGCGAGACAATCCCACAGTTCGATAAAAATATCCAACACACATCGATAGAATTTGAATTTCGAATTTGAAACCAAGTTCTCAGTTCAAATTTGGCATAGTTTTGGTATAGTTTTTGATGGGGTCGGACGGGGGGTGGTGATGGTTGAGGGGTGGCGGGGGGACCCCATTGTGTTCACGCTGGGAACTAGAGCGCATTGCTGTCCCATTGTGTGTGTGAAAAAGACACACACACACACACACATGCATCATATAAATATATATTTATGTATACTTATATTGTGTGGCTTTTAATTTATTTGTTTTTTTGATTTCACAATATTTCAATCGACCAAGAAAATAAATTTTACCACATAAATTTTGTGTGTGTATATTTATTTATTTGTTTTGTTTTTATTTCGTTTGGCTGAAAATGAAAATTTATTGAAAATCTGAAAGTCCGCCACTGAGCAGCCAGAAACAAAAGAACGCAAAGTAGTCATAAAATTTTATAAGATTTTGTCAGAACTTTGCGTGTTCTTTGGCTCTTCAGATCTATCTATAGATCTATAGATCTAGATATCTATGTACATATGTATATCTATAGCTATATAGTCATAGATACTGGCTATCATCAGATTTGTCGATTGCCGCCCTCGATTGGCAAATGTGCACCTCATTTCCCTGCTCACGTGGGCGTTCATTGTCTCCGGGCAACTAATCCCCCCCACAGTTTCGCCTTCATTGTGTCAACATTTTCTATTGCTAATTTCACGCTAATTTATATTCTCTATTCTCTGTATCTATATACATACATATGTAGATAGATAGATGTATGTATGCACATATATTTTGTATTATTGTAAGCTTTGTTCTTGGCAGAATATATTGCCTCATGGCTCGATCACAAGTTGCCACGCTTATTTTGAATAGATACTTTTTTAGATAGATTTTTTGCATTTTAACGCATTCTCTTAAATGAAAACGATAAGTGACAATAAATAATAATGAGTATTAAAATAATAATAACAAAAAGTATAGATTTTCTTTTATATAAACTCCAGTTTCAATCTATAACAACAACAATATTATTTTTGTGCTGTTCCCAATTGCAATTTCGCCAGAAAAAAAGCAAAATTTAAATATTAATAAATAATATAAAAAATTTAGATAGTAAATTGTAAACCTCGTTAAACAAAAGTCATTATCGTCTCATTCTCATTTACAATATCACCTGAATTTGGCTGCTCGGTTCTTTACAAATCAATCTATTTCAATTTATAACGACAACAATATAATTTTTGTGCTGTTCCCAATTGCAATTTCGCCTGTTATTTTCAGCGTTCCAAGAAACAAAAACACCAAAAAAAAAATTAAATATTAATAAACAAAATTAGAAATTCAGCTAGTAAATTGTAAACCTCGTTAAACAAACGTCATTATCGTCTTGTTCTCATTTACAATATCGCCTGAATTTCGCTGTTGAAGTTGTGTTTTGTTTTTATAGATTTGCTCAGTTCTTTACAAATCACAGTGACTCTATTGTTAATTTAAAATCTTTTACTGTCACACGGAATACCCTTAATATTTTGTCTGTTAATGTTGCTACTGTTATTTGGAGTGTTCCATTAAACATTTAATAGGCCATCAAACACATTCGTTGGGCGTTTATCAGCAACAGTACACACACACACACACACTCGCCTAGTTACTCATACTCGAATTATTGCAGATTTATGGAGCTAGTGGCCCCCAACCCTTAACGCGTCGTGCCTAATGTGCTCCAATCATAATTGGCAAGCACTGATAATGCAACCCTCTTAAGCAGACCCAACCCCCTTCCTCCCCCTCAGCATCCCTGTCGCCCTCACACTCCCCCTTAATTATGAAATAATGTCAAAAACGTTGTCTAAACGTTGTTTTCCCCCTCAAATTCGTTCCTTTTTATCCACTCGCTGTGAAGCAAAACTTTGCTCACTTTTAATTGACTACAATTTTTGGCATGTGTGTGTATTTGTGTGTGTGTGTGGGTGTGTGTATGTTAGTTTTTGGGCTAGTTCTATTGAATTTTCGGACTGCTGAGGGTCGCTGATGAGTTTTATGAGTTTTATGGGCTCGTTTCCCAATTATGAAGTCATAATTTCTGTCATATCATGCGGACGCCTCGATCGGTGGCTATTGATAAGCCTCGTCTAGTGTTTTAACAGGAATGCCCACAACAACAAGAACAACAAGACACTTGAAGTGTTTTTTCTTTCAAGTGTTTAAATTGTTGCAGCGTTGCCAGACTGTTGGCAGCTGCAGCTGTGAAGCAAGTCATTAACCCTTTAATGCACACACAAAAATCAAAAACACTCGCAGACAGAGACAGAGACAGTTACAGTTATAGGCACATTAACAGTTAGCTGCTGCTTCTTCTAGTTGTCGTCGTTGTTGTTGTTGCCCAAAAACTATGCCAAAAAGTTTCAAGGACATGTGCAACATACACGCAACAACAGCGACAACAACAACGGCAACACATGCGTTTTGTGGCTTGTTTGAGACGCACAGTGAGAACGAGTTAGAGTGGGAGAGAGAGCGAGAGAACGAGAGAGCGAGAGTACGCCTAAGTTGCTGCTGTGATTTTTGTTTCGCCGCCGCAAAACGTGCGTAATTAAACGTGTATGTGTGTGTGTGTGTTGTCTAACAGCAACTGCTGTTTAAGTCTTTAAACTATGCACACACACACACATTCACACACACCGACACTGCAGCCAAAATGTATGCCATGAAAATCATTTTTGGGCGCTTTAAATTGTTGCTTGTTGTGCGTATTAAAGTAGGCCCACACAGAGAGAGAGAGAGAGATAAAAAGAGCCAAGCTAGTTGCCTGTGTTGAAGCTCAAGGACAATGTTTGTTGTTGTTGTTGTTGCTGACTGCCTTTTTAGTTAAAGTTTAAGACAGGCAGGCAGGCAAAAATGCCTTAAAAATAGATGTATGTGTGTGTGTGTGCCTCAAAACAAACACACACTTACAAACAAATGTAGTTGTATATATTTATTTATCTAAATATATTTATTTATTTATTTAATGTCAACTAAATTCAGTTGACCAAATTAATTTATAAAAATTAAAATTAAATTAAGTAATATATTGCTAATAACGTATTAATAGGAATTATAACAACTTTAAATTGAACTGAAAGAATAGAAAATTAATAAATTAAGAACTAATATAAAGAATCTGGGGATATTAAAAAAATTAATAATTAAATGATGCAACATTTGGTGCATGAATTGGGAATAACCCAAAAACAAACCAATCAGATCAAAAAATATCAGTAGTAATGATTAGTGGTAAAACATTAGTATTATAATTAGTTAGGTCAGGAATATATACTTGCTACTAAAACAACTACTACTTATTTTGGCAGGCTGTTTTTGCTACTAATTTTGCTACTACTTTTGCTGGCAGCAGCAGAAATCAAGACAAATAACGAGCGCAAGAGCGAGAGATAGATAGAGAAGGCAAAACAGTGTGGGAATGGGACAGATAGAGAGTAAAGTGTGGGCTGTGTGTGTGGACTCTGTGTGTGTGTGTGTGTGGGTTGTGGGCTGTGGGTTGTGTAAGGGTTTTTTGACGCCCACAACAGTTGTGTGCTTAATTTACTTCTTAGTAGTCTATGTGTGTGTGTGTGCGCGCCCAACGCTATGCAACAGAAAACAGCAAACTTGACGTCGTCGCTTTTTGCCGCTCTTTTCTTTAAATTTAATTTCTTTGCTAGTTTTCTTTTAGCCGCCTCGACTCGACTCGACTCGTTTCGTTGCGACTCGTTGCGACTCGTTGCGACTCGACTCGCTGCTGGTTGCTTAGAATTTCCATTATTGTTTGTTGTCTAAGGTTAGTTTTTCACTGCCGCCTTTTGGCACAATTCTTCTTCGTCGCCTTCTTCTTCTTCTTCGACTGTGCGCCGCCTTTTTACTGCCGGCTTTAATTAGAGCATTTTGCACACTGACTGCTGACAGTCTGTGTGCCAGTCTCCCTTTCTGTGTGTCTGTGTGTGTGTGTGTTTTGTTTGGACGGGGGCAACAGTTGGCCAGCTTTAAGCCAAATATAAACAACTTCAAGGCCTGTTGCCAGCTCTTTTCCTTCTCCTCATTTCCCCCCTCTCATTGATAATCGCATTGAAATTGTTGCAAAAGTCTAGCGGCATCTGCCTTTTGGCTTAACCCTTTTTGTCCGTTTAATGCCCGAGTATCGCGCTGCATGGGGGCTTATAGGGTTAATTTCTTGCTGTGCTAAAACCAAAAAAATGCCAACACACTCACACACACACACACGCAGACAGACACGCGCCAAGCTCGGGACACGCAAAAATGTGCCACAAAATGTTAACAAAAAAAAAAATAAAGAAAACATTTCAAGTGTTGAAAGTCAACTGCATTGTTTGGCTTTTACTTTAATTACAAGCTAATTTGAATACAATCGATTTATCGATAACTAACATACTTATGCATTTCTCTCTTTCTTTCTGTCTCTTTCACAGGTACGTTAGCTATCTCTCTCTGCGACACATTTTAGCCTAAGCGCAAGTAAGCATGTTTTAATACCTATTCAATTTTCATTTCGCTTATGTAATCGATAACTTATCGCTTTTGTGAATATTTATATTTATTTGACATAATCTAATAAGGTCTTAAGTGAAAAACATATACAACGAGCTGCTGTTAACCAGAACGATTATTTATCGAAATTATATCGATAATTAATTGATTTGTTAAAAAGTAATTAGAAATTGTTAGTTTGCCTGCGTTGAGTGCAACTACAAAAAATTGTTAAGTTATCGATTTGATATCGATAACTTATCACTTTTGTAAATATTTATATTCATTTGACAGAAACTATAAATTGGTTGTAAGTGAAAAGCATATACAATGATCTGCTTATCGTTAACCAAATCGATTATTTATCGGAATAATATCGATGTCTTATAGATAATTAATTGATTTGCTATAAAAGTAATTTGAAATTGTTAGTTTACCTGCGTTGAGTGCAAGTACAAAACATTGTTTTTAAGTTATCGCTTTGTTATCGATAATTTATCGTTCATTTATATGTACTGTAGCGTAAACTGGCGACACCTTGACGACACTCGTAAAAAACCAAGCACCAAAAATAGACACAGCGTGTGAAGTCGCATGTTGATCGTGTCACAACAACAACATGAACAACAACAACAACGTGAACAACGACAACAACAACACAGTGTTGCCTTTAATTAGGCAGCGGCTGCGTCTGCGCAATGTGCAACCCCTGGAAAGGAAGTTGAAGGCAGAAGATTGTGCGAGAGAGAGAGAGAGAGTGAGGGGGTCACATATTTCATATTGTTGTGTGTTGTGTTGTTGTGTTGTGTTGTGGCATAAGTCCACATTTTGATTTATATGCACGCCCGCGCATCATTTTTATTTTATACTGTCTTCGATTTTTGTTCGAAGATGTTGTTGTTGCTGCTGTTGTTGCTGCTGTTGTTGCTTCTTCTTGTTGTTGTTTTTCTCGTGAAAACTCGTTCCGAATGCTATGCAAATTGAGCACTGAACTGAACCGCAGCAAAAGAACGAAACTAAAATCAACCGAACTGAGAAATCAAATTAAAAGCAGGCAAACGCATCATTTGCAATAATGCGCTATCTCTCTTTCTCTCCTCACTCTGTCTCTCTCAGCCCTTATGAGGCATTGTGCCCTCTTCACACCCCTACAGTGCGCTACAGTGAAGCTCCTCTTCATCTCCTGCCTATGGAGATGAATCCCCTTCGGAGCATTTTTAATTTGAATTTCCGTTGAGCATAAAAATCTCATGTGGCAGCGCTGTGTGTGTGTGTGTGCGTGTGTGTGTGTGCCTAATAAATCTATAAAGTGGCAAACGCAAGTACACGCATTATTACTTTGATTTTTTATGATGAAGACAGGAAGCGACGTCGTCGTCGTCGTCGTCCCACACAACAACTATAAAATGTATCTGTAGACTTAAGTATCTGTATCTGTATCTTCAGTTGTTGCTCTGTTGCCTTTGTTTTCGTCGCGTTGATTGCTTTGATTTGGCTCTGAATCTCAATCGGACTCAATTTGACTCTGGCTTCAGTTTCAGCTTCCATCAGCTTCAATTTTTGGATTGCTTTCAATTTATTTTGAACTTCCGCTTGTTCCACATTGACATGCCAAAGTCGCGTTCAAATCGAATTCAATTAAGTGTCTTTCCGCCGCCACGTCCGCTTTTTGTTGGCATTTTTGGACTTTTGGACTAGGCAACTGATTTACCAGTTAAACGCAACACTTTTTCTGCCGCCCCCTCCTCTTCTCTTTTCCTCTTTTCCGCTCTGCGTTTTCCGTCAAAGTATTTCCCTCATTGTTTTTGGACCTGGCAATTGATCATACTAATGATTATTATCTGACCGTCGTAATCGACACAACTAACGAACTGACCATACAAAAGAAAAGAATTACAGACAGACAGACAGGGAGAGAAAGAGAGAGAGAGAGAGAGAGAGAGAGAGAGATAGATGTTGCTGATGATTTAAGTCAACTTAGCTCACAGTAGCTCACGGTAGATTGTTGCCCATTGTACGATTGTTAAACGCCGGATGTTTAGGCCAAGATCACAGATGAGCACCAGAAAATCAAATAAAATAAATACAAAGAATTTATATGCCTCTCTTTCTGTCTTTCTGTCTAACTTAATCGGGTTTTTAATTAAAGTTTAGCGTGAATATTCGAAATTCGAATATTCTTTAGATTGAAAAACAACCCCGAGTACGAGTATAGCTTAAGCCAAGTTTACACGCTGGCATTTACGCAATAAGTGAATCGATGTTAATATAAAGTTTATTTATTTATTAACTTTTTAGGGATACTTTAAAATTTGTGCACTAGTCACACTTGACAATCTTATACACATTTATTCAAAAATTATAATTAATAGTTTAACATATCATATCATTATTATTATAATTTGATGTAAAGAATTTGTATTTTGAGTTTGAGAAACTTTTAAAATTTGAATAGAGAGCTTGACTAATTGAAGTTGAGTGTCATTTAATTGTAAATCAATTTTAAACTCTACATAGTTTACACCTGATCTTTATCATAATACAGAATTCCTAATACACAAAACAAAAAATCAAATTTTCAAATCAAAAAAAGTCCCAAGTTTCTTCGTTGATTAACCAAATTGGGAGAGAGTCAAGTTGATTGGCTAACAAATCGTATACAGAAAACTCATTCAGTTATCTTTAAGCTGACTTTGAGGAAGAGGGAAAAAACAAGTGGCAGAGAAAGAGAGAAAGAGAGAGAGAGAGAGAGGGAGGTTGGAAGTGATGGAAGCCAAAAGGAAAAGGCAATTTATTGCTAGTGCAATTCTATTCACATAGCAATCCATATGCACATATAGTACATACATATATAACGTATGTGTGTGTGTGTGTGTGTGTGTGTCCGCCTCCTCCTTATATACAAATGCTAGAAATCCTGCGCGCTCGAAAAAGAAATAAATTTTTCTTATATGCCGCGATTTTCTTTTTTGCTGTTGTTGTTGTTGTTGTTGCTTCTGCTCGATTTTCATTTCTGCTAACGCGCGCAATCAAGAACAGGGAACAGGAGCTAACCCCCAACACCCCACCCCCACCTCCAAATCAACCCCCTTCCACACACACACACCAGCACACATAGACACAGAGACGGACACGGACACGGAGAGCAACTCAAAGCTTCCTAGCAAGTGCCCCTCAACCCCACAACCCACCCCCTCCCTCTTTGCCATCCCCTCTCCCCGCTGCCCATCCTCTGTGCAGCCGCTCTTGCGAGCTTTTCGCCATTTTCCCGTCTTTTCTTTCACTTCTTCACTTCGCTTGGATATTTTTATATATATTTTTTCTTTTTTTTTTACACATATCGAGAAATATCCTTGAATCGAAATATACGGCTCCTCCCAATGCAAACTCTCAGTCCCCCCACCCCTCCCTCTGCCCGCTCGGAAAAAGCTGTACACATTCGACGAGCGTCAGAAAGAAACAGCAGCCGGTCATAAAAACAAAAACTAAAAAACAGGAGACGAAAAACCCGAAAGTGAAGATGAAATGAAATAAAGCAGCAGCAGCTGAATGGGAATCACACAGAGCAAAGAGATACGAGAGAGTGGGAGGGGGTGGGGGGAGGGAGGAGGCTGCGAGGTCGACTAGGGAGCGCTTTGGGGGCTGGCAAAAGAAATAAAACAACAAGCCGAGAGAAACGACAAGAAGAACACAAAAAAAAAGGAAAGAAAAGAAACCCGAACGAAACGAAACGAGACGAAACGAAACTCGGATAAAAATAGGGAGCGCATAAAAATTGGCAGCAGTTTGGGAAAACGGGACTGGGACTAAGACTGGGACTGGGCAGACAGCGTCGCAGACAACCACCCCCCAACCCCGCTACACCCCCTCACAGCCCCTACAAGCTACCCGCAAGTTGTACCGCCCAGTCGAACGCTCTCTGAAACTCACACACACACACACTCAGGGACGTAGGGAGCGTTGTCTGCTGAGGGGGTTGCTGGTGGAGGGAGGGGGTTGACTGGCTGCTGGGAAAGCTTCAGCTCCTGCTGCCTGCCATCGTCTCGGCTAAAACGACAAATGTGAAAGGACATTGTCGTCGTCGTCGTCATCGCTCGTCCTTCGTCCTTCGTCCTGCCACAGACATCACTGCTCGTTATTACCGACGACGACGAAGTTACAATCATGGCTCGGCATTGGGCGGAAGGGAGGGGGGGAACTCGCTCTGAGTGCGTCGACACCGACTTCTCGCTTGTACCCCTGCCCCTCCTGCCCCCTTTTCCACTCCCTCTTTTAGGCAACATTTTTTTATGGCGTGACTTCAGAGCAGGACGACGCCTTGTATTGGCAGTTTTTCTTGTCAGGCTGCAATTTCGTGGCATTATTCGATATTCCGATAGCATATGTCTATCGACAGGGCAGTTATCGATAACATGTTCACATGCGATCAATGATTCTAGGTCTTTAAACTATCCTTTATTTTTGTTGCATGTTTTGTTTTTATAATCGCTTCAAAGTCATCGATAAACTTTTGAAAGTTATCGCTATAGGATGGACTTAAATTTTTTTAAATTCTGCCATGATCCAACTGAGATTATTAAATTATTTGAGCTTAGTTTGAATTTGAATAAAACAATAATTTTATCTATTAAAATTTAGAAATTCAATTAAAATTATAAATTTCATATAATTTATTAATTTTTATTTAATATTTTAAAGTTGAATTTAAGATAAATGCCATTATTAAGGACTTGGGATCTAAGGATTTACATTTTAGACGATGAAGAATTATAAATGTTTGCGGCTTTAGTTTTTGGCTCAAATACCAAACAGATGTGTGGAACGCCCAGTTACAACTACAATAATTAAACATCTATGGATGTGGGATTATATAGAGGAGAATTTAGAGAAGGAAAAAGCAGAAGCAGGAGGAGGAGGACTTGGAGTAGTCGTATGTAGGAGACCACGAAGTTTGTCTGTTCTGGCTTTTTATTTTATTTCATTTTATTTCATTTTTTTCTCTCTCTCTTTTTAACTGACGCGCCCCAAATGTCCTTGTGTGTGTGTGTGTGTGTGTGTGTGTGTGTAGGGTTCTATATGTGCTCCTGCTGCTGCCATTTCGTACATTTCGTTTCGTTTCGATTCGTTTGCTTCGGTATTTATCGACCAATGATATTGGAAATATGTCAGAGATGCGCACAAGGCGCCAGCAGTTGCTGCGCTCGGACCCCTCGCACAACCCCCTCCCTACCTCCCTAGCTGCCTACCTAGCTACCTACCCAGCTACCTCCTCAGCCCCCGCCTGCACCCCTGCACAGTTCATCTACCCAAGTTCTAGCCCTGGTAGCTGACAAGCCACCAGCTCCAGTTCGGTTCCTGGGTCGGCTCTGTGGTTCAATGAGTAAAGTCACACACACAGACACACACACACACACACAGTAGGGTGGGTACTTAATGGCGAGGGGGCGGGGGGGTTGGTCGTTGGTCGGTCGCTCGTTCGACGGTCGGTGCGCATCGATTCGTTTTTGAGTGTTGGGACGCAAGTTGGAGTTGCTGTTATTCCTCTTTTTTTATATTCGCATATGTGTATTTATCTGTGTGTGTGTGTGTGTGTGTGAGTAAGCATCCCTCGCAGACGCACACATACACAGGCATACATACATACATACGTTGTCAGCTCATACGCCCCTTTGTGCCAACTCTGCTGTTGCTGCCACTGTCGCTGTCGCTGCCAGCGCTGACATCGACGTCGCAGCTGTCGTTTGTATATATTTTTTTCCCTGTGCCATTTTGATTGGAAAATCGTACGCAATTGGAAATTTTTGCTATTGGCTGTGCGTTCGATACACTCACACACATACACACATACTGATACTCACACGTACACATACACATGCAGAGTCAGGCGGAGAGAGAGCACAACGTTTGGGGCTTGGCAGAATTCTCAGCGCTCGCTCGCGCTCACATTATGGAAAATCAATCAACAGCAGCACTAATAAAAGCAACAACAACAAGCAAAAGCAAAACAAGAAAAAAAAGCGAAAACAAAACCAAAACAAAAAATAACTCAAACTGATGCCAGCGCGACAGCGCTGCTTTTGCTCTCAGCTAAGTCGCTAGCTGCACTCGCTTTGCTCCTGCTCTTGCTCTTGCTCTTTCTCTCGCTCCCATTGCACTTGGCCTGCAAGTTTTGGGCAAGAAAATGCAGCCAACAGGCAGCAACAAATAAAATAAAATGAAATAAAATTTTAGTGGCTGTGCCGAAAGCACTCGAAAATAAAGCTCAATACAAAACGGGCCATTGAGTGGGAATACGTACAATGCGGCGAGTGTGTGTGAGAGAGAGTGAGCGCGACTCTGTTGAGTATGCTGAGCCGCAGCGAGCGAACGAACGAGCGAACGAGCGAGTGAGCGAGCGAGTGAGTGAGCAAGCATTGCGTGCTGCGCTCTCAACCAGTCTCTGCGTGTTGTCGGAGAGTGCGAGAGAGTGAGAGAGCGGGCCCTGCGTTGCTGCAGCTGATAAGACACATATGTACGCCTCTCAGTGTGAATGTGTCTGTGTGTGTGTGTGTACGTTCAATGTGTGTTCAATACGTAGCAGCAGAGCAAATGAATGAAAGAGACTGTATTGGGTGCGGGGCGGGGCATTGCGCGGCAGGCAGGCAGGCAGGCAGGGTAGCTAACTGTAAAAGCAGTCAGCAGCAGCGCTGCAGGTTCGACATCGACAGTGTACCCTGCACTCTGAGCTCACAACTGAACTGAACTGAGTCCGTTCTTTGGCGAGGGGTCGTCGTCATCGTCATCGTCGTCGTCGTCGTCGTTCAACGACGCTCTCTCTGAGTATGTGTGTGTTTGTGTGTGGACATCGACTGCGTCGCCGTCATCATGAACATCATATATAGATAGATTTTTAACAAACCTGATTGGATGTTATTGACTGGCGCACACACACACGTCCACTTGTGCTGGCTGATTCGTTCGCCTGTCGCATGTGTGTCTGTGTGTATGTTTCTGTCTGTGTGTACACCGCACATTGGCAGCTTTGGCCCGTTGAATATATTGACATGCAGCCCCCGACAGAACGACAGAGCGACCGCTTGTGTGGCCACCGAACGGAAAATGGTCGATGGCATGAATTGGGCGGGTAGGTGTGACCCGACCAGGTGGATCGGCCGGCGGGTGGGTGGGGTGATTGCGGGCGGTGCCAGTGAACACAACACGTGCTTATATGTATGTACATACGTACATGCTCATGCATTTAAACACACACACACATGCATATGTACATAAATATACATGAGCTTAGACAGGATTTCGTTAAGAAATAAACTAAAGTTTTTTGTATCTAAAAGAATACTTTAAATCATTCACTGAAAATAAAACATAAATATGTATAAACATTTGAAATATTTGTACATAAAATAAAAGCTTTAAATAATAATAAATGATGAGATCTATAAAAAAATGTATGAATGAAAAATTTAGAATTATATATTAAAACTGTATTTAAAAATATATATATATATGTACATATATATACGTACAGTCGAGCTTCCCTAAGTCGAATCAGCATTATTCATAGAAAAGGTTCGAGCTATGGAGATATTCGACTTATAGAGTTATTTCTTTTAAGTCAGAGAGAAATTCGAGTTATAGAAGTTCAACTGTATTTTAACATGAAATAAAAATGTTAGATAATAATAGAAGATTATAAAAAATTGTATAGAGAAAATTAAGAATATTATATGAAAACTATAATTAAAAAACAATTTATTATATAAACATATGTACATATATACATATGTTTAAGAAATATCAAAGAAATCAAATTAAACTTAAAGCTTTTTGAAAAATAATTCTTATAGAGACATTCATTATAAAAAAGTTAAAATCTTAAATTACCCTGCAAATATTTAAATGGTCATTATTATTATTACGATTTTACATACAAATGTATTATTTTATTTTAATTATTATAGATTTAAAACTTAAATCAATACTTGTATATACATACATATATTTAGAATTCAAGAATATTTCAATCATTCTAAAATTAAAATTGGGGCTAAATATTTTTCTATTTGTAATTTAATGATTGCAAATCACGCGATACGCATTAATTGCATATTTACTACTTATATTGTCTGAATCTGAATATCTGTGAATCATGCAATTGTTCAAGATAAACACTCGCTTTATAGACAATAGACAACTGAGTCATCCAATGTTTGCCGAAGATAAAGACAGATGAGTTCAATGCTTGAGAATAATGTGCGATAAAGACAGATGAATTGCAAAAGCGAATACATATTGGAATAATAATCAAGAGATTGAATATTTGATCGTTTCTTCAGCTTCATGGCTTAGTTATTTAACTGATTTTGTCAAAAGTCAGAGAATATTAAATAAACTATTAAATGCAATTGATTTCAATGTGTTTGCTAATCCAGCAGCTGAGTTACTTGGGCTTATTGCGTGTAAATGGACAGCCCCAATACACCTATACATATGTATATGTGTGTGTGTGTGTGTGTGTGTAAACGCACGAGGTCGAAAACCAATCGCAAGTCGTTCCAATAAAACCAATACCACTGCGTGCAACGGTACATAAAGTGACTGTGCAGGGGGTGGGGGGTGGCAAAAGGCGTTGCCAATAATATTGAAAGCAATCCATACACATACACATACATATGTATGCAAGGGATATGTATTTATGTGAGCTTATGTACAAAAGGTTAACAGCATTTCCTCGTTAGCTGCCGCTGCCTCTGCCTCAGCCTCAGCCTCCGTCGCTGCCTGCGTCTCTTCCTCAGCTTTTTTTTCGCATTGGCTCCCTACACACACACACACACACACACACATACACACACACACATAAAGAGCTTCGCTCACTCGTGCGTCGCTTTCGCCCAATCGAATTCAATTGACGCTCAATTTTTATGTGCTGAGGACAAAACGCAAAAGCAAAAGCACAAAAAATAACAACAGCAACAACAACAACAACAGAAAAGTCACCTGCAAATTGCGCCCAATGACTGCCAATATGTTAAATGAAGCAACCCAAAACCCCATAAAAAAAAAAACAGAAACACAGAGTCGGAAAAAACAGAGACACCCTCCCCCAAGCGGGCTCCCCAATCAGCAGAGGGGGAAAGAGGCAGCAACTGAGAGAAGCACCCAATAATCATCGACGCCACTTTACCCCACAGTTCCCAAAACCAAACCAATCCAATTTGATGTATGTATAAGTATGTGTCTGTGTGTGTGAGAATTTCTTTTTACTTTGCCTTTACTTTTTTTTGTTGTTGTTGCCCTCGCATCGCTCTCTCTGGGCGCAGTTGTCGTCCTTTTCTCCCTTCGCTCGCTGCCAGCAGCGACAGCGGCAGAGGCAGCAGCAGCAGGAGTCGAACGAGCGCATGTATTGAATTTTTATATAAATGAGTGGGGAACAAAATCAGCAGCCAGACAGCCATAAAAACGCCAGCGCCACTTTCACTCGGCTCAATGCAGCAGCTACAACAACAAGAACAACAAGAACAGCAGCAGTCACTGAGAGCAACATCAACGTTGACTTCGACGTCGACGTCGCGTCGCATCGCGACGCAGCGCCTTAAAGCGTCGTCGTCGTCTTAAAGCACCGCTATTCAAGGAGCTTTTTTTTCTGTGTGTCCGTTTTGTGACCCCCCACCACCCAAAATGAGCGAGAGAGTGTGAGCCTGAGAGAGCGCGAAATGAGTGAAGTTTTTTTTTAACGGGTGGTTGGCAGAAAGAAGGAAAAAAAAGAAGTAAAATGGAAAAATAGTAGAAGAAGAACAGGAAGCAGCAGCGTAATACATACCAACATCGATTTCGATTGGGAAGCCATCAACGGCAGCAGCGCCAACGTCAGCGCCTCAGCAACAACAGCAGCAACAACAACAGCAGTAGGGCCGCTTCGTGCGTTTTATATCGTGTCGTCGTGTGCCTCACTCTCTCTCGCTCACTCGTTTACTCTCACACACATACAGACGCTCTCTTCGCCCTTCGTCTGCTTTATATTTGGTGTTGTTGTTGTTGTTGTTGCTGCTTCGGTTATTCTTTCATTTTTATTTTAGTTATTTTTGTTCTTGGATTTTTTGGGGGCATTGAATTGAAGGGCGACTGCGGCAGCGTGGGGCATATTATTTCGTTGGGTGGTTTTGGCCACACACACACACACACACATAGCCTAAAGGTTGACAAGTTTTGCCGCCCAACCAGCGATGAGAGCAGGACAAAAACGATGGCGGACAGACGTCAATATATATTAAGTAAATGTGTGTGTGTGTGTGTGGAGTGACAAAATAAAAATAAGTTAAAGAAGAACGAGCGAATGAAACGAACAAAGAAATGAACGATATATAGAAAGGAAGGAAGCAAGAATGAATGAAAGAAATGTAATCAAGTGCACGCACGCATACAAATGCAGCTATGCCAGAGATGTATAGAAATAGTAGCATGCTTTTAGGTGCTAAGCAGCGCACTCAACTGAAGGAAGCCAACAGGAATGTATGTGAGTGTGAGAGTGTGAGTGTGTGAGTGTGTCTCATTTTATTTATGTCATTATTGAATATGCGTTGGAGGCGCAGCCAACCCAAATCCAGAGATGCCAACAGCTTAAGAGACATGTGTATAAGTAAAGTAGTATCTCTGTATGTGTTACACACACACACACACACACACACACACGCATAGCCAGCAAAAGCTTATGTACAGCTAAAGCGACTGAGAGCAACACACACACATACAAACATACATATATATGTACATATCTTATAGCATGCGTTTTTATGCTTATTCGATTTTATTCGAGTGCTCGCACACACACACATACAGACACACACACAGACACACGCACACACACTCGCATCGAGAGATACGAGCTTCGTCGCTTGGAGCATCAGGATTTGCTGCTGCTTCCTTTCATTCAGTTGGCGTCGCACCACCCCAAACTCAACCCCAAACCTCCCCACCTCCCGCCCTTCCTTCCTTTATTCTCTGCTCCTCCATCTTCCTCTCTCTCTCTCTCTCTCTCTGCTTACTGACTGCGACTCCGATTTCTTTTCACTTGGCAGATTTTTCTTTTTGCTTTTCATTTCTCGCATTTATTTTTTTTTTCCTCTTTCCATTTTATTTATTTCGTTTTCGTTTTTTTTTTGCTTATTTTACTGATATTTTTTCAGTTTCTTCTTCTTCTTCTTCAGCTTCTGCTTCCTTTTGCTGGCACTTGGGCTCCGCCCCGTTTTATTGTAGGGATTTTGCTTTATACATATGTATAGATAGATGTATGTATAATACATACATATGTATCTATACACATGCTATACATAAACGTGCGCTCAATATATATTGTGTGTATAGATAAAGATATGTACCTATACAGATACACACACACACACACAGTCATTTCGTCTCTTCCTTTTATTATTACCATTTTTATTTTATTTTGGTTTTTTTTTTTTTTTTTGCCTTTGCTTTGTTTTTTGGTATTGGGCGCTGGCCGTTGCCCGAACTTAAATACTGGGTTCCGTATCCGTGTCAGCAGCTTGCCTCTGTATGTGTGTGCGACCCCATGTGTGTGTGTGTGCTATCGAGTGCTGTCACTTCGTATTGGTTTAAAGTTTTGGGCCAAATTGTGTTGCAACTCCCCATTTACATACATGTTTGCTTCTATCTTGACGTGCTTTGATTCGTCTGGTGGCCAGCAAGAATTGACACCAACTCTACACTGCTCTCCACCGTTCTCTACATTATATTATTTAGATAAACTTCGTTATTTAAGGCCTTAAATGCATTTCTACCAACTCTCCACTAGTCTCCACTACTTTCCACTACTCTCCACTAGTCTCCACAATTCCCCACTTAGTTTTTGTACATTTGACACACATATTCTTAATTTTTCGCTACTCTACACTACTCTCCACTAGTCTCCACAAGTCTCCACTTACTTTTTGTACATTTTACATGCATTTCCTTAATTTTTCGGTACTCTACACTAGTCTCCGCAAGTCTCCACTACTCTCCACAAGCTTCACTTAGTTTTTGTAGCTCTGACATGCATTTCCTCTTGATTTTTCGCAACTCTACACTACTCTCCACTAGTCTCCACAAGTCTACTACCTACATTTGTGCCCAATATTTAACTATATTAACATTATGCACTATAAGCTACAGATTGCCCATGTGCCCATTGTATGACTGACAGACTGACAGATAGATCTCTACAAATATATAGATATCTCTCGAGTATTACGCACTAATTAACTAAATCTTTGGCTATACATACCTATGTATATCCGTTAAGTAGCTCAAGGTTTGTCACACCCATCACTAACTGGCTAACTGACTAACTAACTGACGCCATTGCCTAACCGTATCTATAATCTATGTACATTAGGGTGTCCCTTATTTGGTCAAAGTCAATATTTTTAAACGCATACGGGCTAGTTCTGTTCATTAGGTCCTAAAGCACTCAGAAATAAATTTTTACCTCAATCGGAGTATGATAACCCGTGCCGACTTGGATCGGAAAATTTAAAGATTATATGGGACAAAAAAAAATTTTTTTTTTTTTTTAATTTTTTATTTTTTTATTTTGTTTATTAGGTCCTAAAGAACTCAAAACCAAGTTTACACCTTAATCGGAGTACGATAACCCATTCAAATTTGCATCGAAACATGAAAAATCATCGAAAAATGTCTAATCAGTGTTAAAATACTGTTTTTTCATGTTTCGATGCAAATTTGAATGGGTTATCGTACTCCGATTAAGGTGAAAACTTGGTTTTGAGTTCTTTAGGACCTAATAAACAAAATAAAAAAATAAAAAATTAAAAAAAAAAAAAAATTTTTTTTTGTCCCATATAATCTTTAAATTTTCCGATCCAAGTCGGCACGGGTTATCATACTCCGATTGAGGTAAAAATTTATTTCTGAGTGCTTTAGGACCTAATGAACAGAACTAGCCCGTATGCGTTCAAAAATATTGACTTTGACCAAATAAGGGACACCCTAATGTACATACATAGATACATTTATCTAATACGGCTGGCCGATTTCTTTTAAATCATTATATGATCCTATATATACGGAAACTTTTTATATGCCACATAAATCTTTCAACATGTTTAGTCAACAACTAAACAATTTATGACAATTGTTCTGTGTTGTGTGCGCGATTAACTGATATAGAGTTAGCTCTATATATATGTATGTATGTATATGTATCTATATAAATCAGGGGAATAGAAGAGTGTGTGGAGAGCGAGTTGTGAGTTATCTGTTGCGTCCGTTTATTTATGCACCTATTTGTTTGAACACTAAGCTATATATTGTACGTACATATCATTGCCAGATAAGCCCAATCTTATCTTTATATACTAGACTTAACTGTTAACTGTAACTGTGCAGCTACATACATATATCTATAACTGTATCTTTATCTATATCTGTATCTGTATCTGTATCTGTCGACCAATAGACAGTAATCAGTATGAGTTTTGTTGGGTTCGCTTTGTTGGTTGGTTGGTGACTGACTTGATTACGTCTCTATATAAATATGGCAGCTATTTTCTGGCGATATCTTAAGCAAACATTCGACTGACTCTGTGTATTCAGAGTATATTCAGTATCTTTAGCAATATTTAAAAGTCGCCCCGATTGCCCAACACACTCAGATACTCATATACGCAGATACACAGATACACAGATATTCAGATACTCGGATCCCTCAGTTCCTCAAAAGATGCAGTAATTCTCATTATAAACCTTGTCCGCACTCGAAACAATTTATGGCGCTTATAACACCTGACTACTTCCCTCTCTCTCTCTCTCTCTCTCTCTCCCTCTCTCACTCTCCCTCCTTCTAACTGCCGCAAATAAAATTGATAAAATTTGTGTAGAAGAAAAATAAAATAATCCCAAGAAGCATTTAATTTTTATAATTATGATGATGATGATGTATTTGTACAAAATGGTTGCTCGCTTTGTTATAGTGTTAACTACACACACACACACACACATGGACAACACACACATGCAGACAGTAGCTGCTGTTATTATATGTACATATTATATACATTTCATTCGCTTATTTTGTTGTTCTTCTTTTTGGAGCTTTAGATTTGATTCCATTTTGTCGTTTATCACAAATGCTGCTGACATGCGTATATAAATATATATATAAACATTTACCCCTCCCTCTTCCCATCTCCATCTCCATCTCCTTCTCTCTCACTCGCTCGCTGGTTTGTAGAAGTTTTCGCGTTCAGATTTTTTTGTACAATGATTATCTGCATCAGTTGTTAATTGTTATTTGACGCGTTTTAATCGGCTACCGACGTGTCCCGTGCTCATATCCAAAACGCGCGCTACCGAAAACGCTAGAAACCCGTCATTGAGGGCAATACCAGGAAAAATACCAAACAATTTCAACACAACTTTGGCAACATTCTGTTGTAAGTCAACCGAGTTCAGCTCAAAAGTCAACGATTAACATGCTTAACTATCAAATCAGTTTAGAAATTACACTAAATACAAATAACTTAAGTACAGTTCTATCAAACTGGTATATTTACGGTATTTTATTAAAAATTAATTTAGTTTAATATGTTGAGGGTCACCAGAGTTCAGCTGGAAAGTAAAGCATAACCGTGATTAACTAACAAATCAATTCAATAAATACTGCAAATGCTGATCTTCAAAATAAAAACTAGTATTTTGATACTTTAATAATATTTTTATATATTTTTTTCAAGCATATTTTATAATTTTTAAAGCATTTGTAAGCCACATTATTAAAAATACAACTTTAACCTTATTCCATATTAAGTATTTTTATAATTTTTTTGTGTCTTATTTCACATTAATTAATGTAAATTGCATTTGCTTCATCTCTTTGCAGGTAATTGCAAACATAAAAACTAAATTTGGGCAACTGGGTTAGCCACACGACAGATCGTAAGTTTGTTAAGAAAAATAAAAAAAATACTGAATAAAAAACAGAGATGTGTTGCGTCTCTTTTGGAGTTTATTTGAAGTCGCTGCGAGGACACACGATAATGATAACTATAAAGTTCCCATTGCCAGTCGTCTGCCCAGGCTGACTGTCTGTCTGTCTGTCTTTCTGTCTGCCTGTCTTTCTGTCTGTGCATTCATTCATTTGCGTTTCATTCATGTCCTCATCAATGCGACACACACACACAAAGAACAGGCACAACAAAAAATATGTCAAAACTTGTCTCGTCTGCCTGCCATTAGCAGCAACAACAACAACAACAGCAACAACAACAACAACGTTGTCAGCCCTTGGCAACCAGAGGTAAGAAGAAGAGGCCGCGACATGTTGCACGCCCACGCCCACGTTGTAGGCGCAACATCATTATCATCTTGATTATTATGATTATGATAATACGATGATCAAGATCATCAGACTTTAAGAGACTTTAAAGTTTCAAGGCTGCTGCTTTTTTCATTCTTTTTTTTATTTACAAATTTTTTTGAATGAATTTAAGGCTTTTAACTCCTTTTTTGTTGTTGTTGGCGTCACAAGAGTCGCCTTAAATGTAATTTATGTGCCAAGTGACAATAGACGAACTCAGCTACCTTTTTCTTTTTTGACTCTCGGTGCAACACACACTGATTGCAGCTACTGTGCAGCACACACACACACACAAACACACACACACACACACACACACATGCACTCTCTTCTTTTACGCCCCCGCAATTGCCTGTTGCTTCAGCCCGCCCCTCCCTCTACACTCTGCGCCTGCATTCATTATATGCAAATTTCAATTATTTGCACAAATCAGACGCACAAGATCTGCACAACAACAACAACAACAATAACGACTACGACGACGCATTATTATCATCATCGACTTCATTATGGCAATCCGGCATGCCTTCTCCCCCCCCCTGCTCGCTCCTTCCTCCCTCCATCATCATCGCCCCCGGTTGACGATCAGCAGGCAAAAAATGAGAAAAAAAAAGCGACAAACGTTCAATTCAATTTCTGTGCCGTCGTCGTCGTCGTCGTTGCCTCGTTTATCGGGGCAAACAGGAAGAGCCATAATATAAAATTTATTGTATTAATGCCTCGCTTGCCCCGCATAATATTGCCCCGCTTTGTGGCAGCAACAACAACGACAGCATCACAATTGTTGTTGTAATTTCATTTCATTGATATGCCAATAGCCAAAAATATATATAAGTATTTTATTCTATATATAGGTACTTATATATTTTTATTTATTTTGCATTTTTCTTGTTGTTTTTTTTGTATTAATTTAAACATCAACATGGATTTCCTGTTGACGATATGCAAAAAGAGAGCTTTGACTGATTCGTTGATGTTGTTGTTGCTGTTGATCTGGTTGTTGTTGTTGCTGTTCGTTTTCGACATAATTCTTTCGATCGAATTTCACAAAAATTGTAGCCCCGATTCTATGTGTGCTTGTGTGTGTGTGTGTGTATGCTGGGAGGAAATTAAATTAAGCGCTTGTCTCGCTTTTTGTTTTTTTTTTTTTTTTTTCTCGATTTTGTTCTTTCGCTTTATTCTCAGTTTTGTATTTTTCTGTATTGTTTCGCTGATGAACCGCGGCCAAATTGCGTGGGAGCATCGATTTTGATTTGATTTATGCTGAAGGTCAGAGGCGACTCTCGAACAAGACAAACTGGCAACGCGACGGGGCACAAATACAAACACACACACACACACACACACACACATGCATAGCTCGATGTTGCTGTCGTTGTCGTGTGGCAGCAACAGCAGCAGCAACAACATGCCGGAACCAGAAGCCGCAAGTCCAATATGCCACGAAAAGAGTCGCTGCACATTTGTGGCATGCAACACACACACATACACAAACACATCGGCAATTCGCTGACAAATTGCAACAATTGCTGCTGCAACTGCAACTGACGACAGTTTTGTTGACACAAGAGTTTTTTTTTAAACGCCATCAGAGTTCATCAGAGTGTGTGGCACAATAAAGGCTGACATGTTGCAGCCACACGAGCAACACAAATTGCAAGGCTGAGATTGAGTAGCTGTTGCTCCAAGGATGAGAAAAATAAAAAAGAAAACTGAAGAATTGGAGAAAAAATAGATGAATTCTTAGGATAAAAAAATAAAATAAAAAGGAGAATGGGAATAGGAAAAGGAATCAAACTTGACATACTTCGAACCATAGAGCTTGAAATCATTGAAAGTTTGAGATAAATTCAAGTCTAGAATAAGGAAAATATTATATAAATATATAAATAATAATATAATTGAGAAAACACTAAAATAAAACAGAAGAGAAAGAGAAATACGAGCTTAAATTAAAACTGGAAAAGTAAATTCCATCTTGATATTCTCATTTTGAGCCTGATAGTTGGTGAATACCCAAATGAAGAAGATCATTTGTGTATTCATTTTTTTTTATGAAATATTAAGAAAAACTTCTTATAGGCCATAAGACAAATTCAATTGCAATTTCGTCTTACACATTCTTGTTCTTGAATTCTACACAAGTTTTGTTGTCAACTGTACTGCAATGAAATGGAATCATGTGGAGACATGAAGTGAATGTCCTGCAGCTCGTGTGACATTGAAAGCCAAATGCAGACAGTGGGCCAGCTCACTCCTCCCCCGTCCACTTTCTGGCCAGAAAAAGGGGGAAAGTGAAGTTGGTTGTGGGTGTGAATTTTTGGAATTTTGTTTTTGTTGGCCATCAAAATGCGTGCAACATATTTACGCGACCTGCGCATGTTGTTGACACTGCCAGGGGGAGTATGTGATGCAGAGGCAGAGGCAGACAAACAGAGAGAGAAGGAGAGAGCGAGACAGAGACAGAGTTGTGGACCAGTGGGCACTGCAATTGACACAATTTTCACACAGACAAGTCGACAAGGCCGGCCGGCTGGCATTGACCACGCCGCACGTGGCAGGCGCAGATGATAATGATGATGCTGCTGATGCTCATGATGATGATGATGATGATGATACACTCGCTGGCCACACACACACACACACACACACATGCAATTGATTTGTACTTTGGGGTCAGCCAGCAATAACAACAACAGTAGCAAGAGAATGCCAAACATGCCAGCAACGCAAATGCCGAGGCAACAACATCAACAACATCAACCCAGTGTGCAAACCCGGCGACACCCTGTGGCACCCAGTGAGAATTTGGTGGCAAGCAACTGTCCATGGATTAACTAACTGCCTAACCCTGAGTAGCATATTTGGCAAGCCGAAGCTGCAGTTTATCACTTAACCGCATTTGATTTGCAAGCTGCCGAAAACATTGCTGCCAAAAGCAGTACTGCTGGCATGCATGATTTTTCACGCGCTTTTGGAAGGCATTTCTTGCTTTCTTAATAAGTTACGAGTTTCATGTGCAAATTGTAGACTTGCTTTGAGTCCTTTTTATCTATGATTAATATGCATAGATAGCTTATTATACTTCTCAGTTTTCTTCTCTAAATTTTTAAATTAAGTTTTCAGTATTCATGGCTAGCATTTGACCTTTAATCTTGTCTTTCTGCTGCTTAAGTCAGTGCATGCCTTGATTAAGAATTTCTTAGTCTTTTTTTCCGCTGAAAATCGCACTCTTTTGGCAGTGCTGTTGGCATGCAGCTGCTTTCTGCTGGGGCGAGCAGCAACAGCAACAGTTTGCCGTGGAACGACAGCTACGCACAACATGAAAACCGCAACAGACACAAGACCCCCAACCTCAAAATTCGCGCACACCCACCGCCCCCCGCCTCCAACTGCCCCTCACTCCTCTGCCGATGCAGAGGCAGCAAGTGCCACTTCTTTCCCTCGCCCTTCCGTCATGTGTTGGCGCGCGAAAATTTCATTTGTTTTTATGTTATTTTTTTTTTTTCGTATTATGATTTTTCGCCAGTTGGGCAGTTTTTGTGCGTGGGCGTGTTTTGTTTGCATTGTAATGCTTGGAGAAGGGGGTGGGGGTAGGAATAGGGGTCGTTAAAGTGTTAGTTACTTACTTAACAGGAGCGAAACGAGGTCAACAACTCGCCTTGGGGTCCTAAGAGAAGTTTAAAGGACAAATATCACGATGAGCAAGAAAAGAAATAAATATTAAGGAGGAGAGCGGGGAGAACAAAAGCCAGCGACAAATGATGATGATGAATATATGTACATAATAATGATGATACACACACACACAGTTGACAGACGCAGACAAAGCGAGAAGAAGAAGATGATGAAAAAGTGGAGAGAACTGTGAAACTGCTTCTTCTTGTCAATTAGTGAAAATCGAATTAATATTGTAATACTTTAATGAAATAATGCATGCATGCAGACATATAGACAAACAGGCAGACAGAGACAGATGCAGAGGCGGAGGTGGTGGTGGGGATTTGAGGGGGTGAGAGGGGGAAGGGGAGGTAGACACAAACTGCGACAGTTATTTATGCAGAACGACAAAGATGAATCTGTGGATGTGACTCTGACTCTGACTGTGGCAATTGCTCTCTCTCTCCCACTCCCTCTCTCTCTCTCTATCTGTCGCAAAAAGACCAAACTAAAGTTGATAAAAATAAACGAGACACACAAGTATATGTATGTAGTGCAAAAGAGATAGAAAAGGGAAGAGTAAGAGTGAGAGTGAGAGTGGGAAGAACTCAATGCAAGCCTTTGTGCTGTTCCTTAGCGAATTGTTTGGGCGGCAACAACGCCAACAACAACAACGACAACAACAACGAAAACAACAACGAACGTGCCAAGGTGTGGAATGTATGACAGGAATTGATATAAAATATGCTAATTGGTGCATAGACTGTGGATTGTGAACTGTGGAGTGTTGACTACCCAGTGTTGAGTAGCGAGTGTTGAGTGTTGAGTGCTGAGCACTGAATGCGACAGGTTAATCAACTCGTTGTTGCTTATTGCAAATGCTACACCAACTGATCAGCACTTGACTGAAAGCTCTCAGCCTAAAGTTGATCACTTTTGAGAGACACTGCGACTCTCCTCTCTCTCTAGTCTATCGAAGTCTGTCTGTCTCTAGTCAGACAAGTCTGCCTTCAGTCTGAGCAACCGTTTAAATCAGCGGTGGGCACGCTGTGGCTCCGGGAGCAACGACTGCTCCCAACTCAACTCTGCCTACTCAGCGCCGTGACGTCGCACAAAAGACTAGCTGTTGATGTCGTTGTAGTTGCTATTGTTGTGCTGCCGAATTCAGATTTCGTGCCCACCGCTGGCTTAAATCTCTAACCTGTTCAATTCTTAAATCAATAGCTAAAGTTTCGTTTTTTAAAAGCTCTTTTATTTTATATTTCTCACTGAATTATCTATTTATTGTTCTCCAGCTGTTAAAACTCAAGCTGTTAAGTTGATTAATCAATTCGAACTTTCTTATTTTTTCCACACTCACCTATTAATTCTCTCTTTTCCATGCCTATTTTAAGCATCTCACCCAAAGCTCTCTTTAAAGTCTTACTTCCGTTTTGGCTATAATTTTATTCAGAGCTTTTTTGCCCACTTTTAATTAGTTGGACTGACAGGGAGAATTTAACACAGTTGCTGTTAACTCAATTTGTTGCAAACTTCGCATCTGACGCACATCAGCAATGTTGTTGTTGTTGCTGTTGTTCTAGCTTGTCATGTAATGCTGTCTATGCCAAAAAAATAAAAAATAAAGAACTATGCGAGGATTACATTTATGTAAATTATTGGCAAAAATGCATAACGGCAAACAATTGAAAATGCAATCAAGTGTTGGCCAAAATGGCCCTGTTGCTGCTGCTGCTGCCAAATGGCGACGGCAATGCAAAATTTGCATGCACCAACAACAGCAGCAACAGTAGCAGCAACAACAACAACGCTGCCAATTAATCAAGAAATTCTTAAATAATTATTTGCCTATTTTTATAGTCGCACCAGAAAGTGGGCAGGACAAAGGGGGGCGGGGCGGGACTGATGTACCATGGGGCAGCGGCCGACGCGGCTGACTGACTGACTAGCACGACGACAACAACAACAACGACAACGACGACATCATCGTCTGTTGGAGTGTAAATTTGTTGTTGCCATAAGCCAGATACAAATCTATATGCACTTAAATATACATATGTATGTATATGTACATATATTTATATATATATATCTTATATTCATATACAATATACAGATATATAGAAGCATGCACTTTTCGATTTTCATTTTGTGATTTGCGTCCGTCTGAGCGTTCATTGTTGTTGTAAAAATAAGTCAGGCAGCCAGACGAATGTTCCCCTGAATGTTCCCCTTCCCATGCACGTTCCCCAGGCAGCAGGCAGCAGCACAAACGAAATTTCTATGAAGCATTGCAGTTAGATGAGCCGTTTAGTGACAGTCAAGTCGTTGAGAACGGAGCAGGTAAAGAGCAAAGAGACAGAGAGAAAGCTGCGAGAGAGTGAAGAGAGAAGTATAGATCGTTTCCATCTCTCTCTATCTCTCTCTCTCTTGCTGTCACTGTCTCCTGTCTGGGTGCTGATGAGTGCATTGCCGCTTTACAGTCGCTGCAGTTGACTAATAATAATAAATATTTCTACAGAAATTAATTAACAACAACAGCAACAACAATGGCAACAAAGTGTTAAGAAAAGTATACAGCATATCTGATATATAGAGGGACACAGTGAGTGCTTTCTCATGTGGAGTTGTTGCCAATAATTGTAATAATACCAAATGTTACCAAAACAATGTTAATAACAGCGCTGTTAAGCGCGTTAACCATGCTGCTAGTTTGCTGTGACTTTAATTTGAAATAAAAGTCAATTTCTTAGCTGATTTTTAGCTACTTTAAGTCTCTGTTAATGCCGTTACATATATATGTGCTCTGTTAAGTGGCTGTTAACTAAACTTTAACTTGCCTGGCCTTGCTGCTAAAAACTTGTCTCTGTTCTTGGCCACAAGACAAGCCAGCATCTTGGCAATTACTCAAATTCAAATTAAGTGGCGACACACACACACAACACACACACACACACACACACACACATACACTCTCACATCGATTGGCAGGCAGACAGTGAGTGAAGTTTTCTCAGTCCCAAACCGAAATCCCATGCAATCCAAAATGCCGCAACTTGTCTCGTTTTGTAAATAACAAATCAGGCATTTATAAATGATGTGAGCATAAAATATACGCTATCGAAGCAGTTGCCCCACCCCCCATTCTCCACAATCTCCCCGGCCTTGGCTCACCCCAAAGAAATGTTGGAAAACCTCCCCAAGCTAAACCAAATGAATGAATGAATTTGGCCCAGGACAACACTTGAAACAAAAGCATTTGGCGCACAATTTGAACGGCAACTCTTTGCCTAGTAGAGAACAACAACAACAACAAAAGTGTCATTCCTCCGCCCACTGCCAGAGCTGCCACACCCCTAAGATGAGGCAGCAACCCGTCTTGGTTCGTCGTCGTCGTCGTCGTCATCTTCATACGTCTCTAATAAGACATGATTGTAATTAATTAAATTAATTCGTTTCGGTTTTAATACACGAAATGTTTTTCGATATTGTCAGGCCCAAAAGACAAGCCGCCCCCTCATTTTTGGTTATACTATACACCTCTCTTTCCTGTCCTCTCCTCTGCTCTCCTCTTCACCTGATTGGTATGAAAGGGCACAAAAGGATTGCCAAATGAAAGTGAAAGATTTCTGATTTACGTTTTCAAATATTTGTTTGTCACACACTCGCTTCCCTTCTCCATCTGTCTGTCTGTCTGTCTATCTGTCTGTCGTTTTGTCTCTCCATCTCTCTATCTCTCCGTTTGTCTGTCTCACTGTCTGTTTGTCT
Source organism: Drosophila subquinaria (assembly GCA_037043405.1). Lineage (NCBI taxonomy): Eukaryota > Metazoa > Arthropoda > Insecta > Diptera > Drosophilidae > Drosophila > Drosophila subquinaria. The sequence goes on along the minus strand of JBAMBL010002320.1, from coordinate 90,184 downwards.
TACACGGCCAAACTATAAAATGTTGTCGATTTTGATTAGGCAAAACTTGACAGGCAACTTTGTACGTGGCTTTCATTAAAAATGCCTGGCGCTCGAGTTGCCATCTCACTCTCAGTCTCTGTCTCAGCTTGCCAGGGTTGCTTTGCCCATGCAGACATTTGTCGTTGCCTTGGCATTTGATGGCTGATGGCTTCTACCTTTTGCGGCTACACCATCAGCTCCTTTGCCCTTCATCTTTGCTTCTTTGCGCATAATGAATTGACATTGATTGGAAATTTTGATTGAAATTGTAAAATGCTAAAGGATGGCAACGCCAAAAGGCTTTTCTGCCTCTTCTGCTTCGCAACAAAATAAATTGCTTAATTTTCGGCTTAATTAAAGATTTGATAGATAGTAGAAGGACAAGCAAATTTCCCTCTCTCTCTCTCCCTCTCCCTCTCTCTCTTTTATGCATTTCATCTTCAGTCCTTGGTGTCTATTGATTTTTCGTGTTTCTGCCAAATGCTTTAACATTAATCATATAATTTGTGCCTTGACAACATCTTGGCCAAGTTAAGCACTTGGCTAATACACATCATACATGCATACATATTTTATGGGCTAAAAAAATGGCAAATAAATACAAAATCAAATACGCCTTGGGATAGACTATGAAATATGTATATTTGCATTGTTTTCTTTTGTCCTTTGTTTAGGACATGGGGTTGTCATTATTATTAACACTCATTTTGTTCTTTATTCTTTAGTTTTTGTGTCTATTTCGTTAACATGTTTTGTGCACAACTGTACCCAAATAAAGCCAAATAGAAATCATTAATTTCTGTTAGATTTTACAATTTTACAGTGTCAAATTTATGTAACACACCCGAAACACACACACACACACACACACACACACACACACACCCATACACAACCCTTATGCCCCATCCCTGCCCCTGTACCCTCATTTCCCCTCCCCCTCCCCTGCTGTACACCCTTTTGGCACATTAACTTTGAGAAGCTTTTTTGCTTTTTAAATTTTTTTTGTTTGTTGCTCTTTGGTTGGTTTGCCTTTAGTTTGAGGCCCGCATAAAAATGTCAAAAATTACACACACACACACACACACACACACACACACACACACACACACACACACGTATGCTTGGGCATAAAAAAGCAAAGTAAAAGCCAAATTGCAGAGTTGGGTGTGAGAAGGGACTTCTAATCATTATTTGTACGGTCCCGCACTGCCCACATATATGAGTTATATATTTATTTGTATTTGTCTGGACTTGAACTGAAAATACCCCCAGCCCCCAGCCCCAAACCCCCAACCCCCACTCACTGTGCATGTGTGTGCTATTTGGTCAGTGTAATGCTTAATTATTTACTTTTTCCCATTATTTGTTGTTGTTGTCTTTCTCAAAAATTGTTGCCAACAACAAAAAAAAAGGCCTACAAACAAAGTGACCAAAAGAGCGCATAAAATGAGACAGGAGTGGGGGTAGGGGTAGGGTTATAACAATGGTCAACACACACACACACACACACAAATAAAAAGGGTCTCACATGCGTGTGTCTGTGTGTGTGCGTTAATTTTTGATGTACGATTGGGCAGTTAGAATGATGGCAAGTTGAAGGGTAAGGGGGTAAAGCAAAGGTGGGAGTGGGGGGAGGAGTGAGGGTGGGAGGTGAATCATGTCCTGGCTACAAAAAGGTATGCATACGTTATGTAATAATAAGGATAAGCCAAAAAATTATTATTACTTTTGTGTATGGGTGGCAGCAGGGAGTGGTGGGGGGTGGGGGATGCTGCCACAAAGGGTTGTGCACACACATTCACACACACATACACACACACATAGAAAGAGTCGCCTGGTTTTTGATTGTTAATGACCATAAGCCATAAGGCATCAGCATTGACGTGAAGTTGGCTACAGTTAGCGCTCTGTCTTTCATGCTCTCTCTCTCTAACTAAATTTCTCTCACTCATTATCTTTGTCTAAAATTCACTCTTTCCATTTAGTTCTCCCTCTCTCTCTCTCACGATCACTTCAAGCTTTTAAGTCGTTGAAAGCACTCGCTTTTTTTGTTGATCGTTTATAGTTTTATCTTTTCTCTATCTTCCTCTCTCTTTCTCCCTCTTTCTCTCTCTCTCTCTCTTTTTTAATGCGCCCAGTCAATCATATTTGTCTCCCATTGCCTTCAGTTGTGTCAGTAATAATCCCTGCCATGCTTTACAGACAGCAATTAGAAATCCTCTAATTTAATGTGCGCACACACACTATCTAGTGATGGGGAGATGAATATGTGTGTGTGTGTGTGTGTGTGTGTGTGTTACTGTAGCTTTTGAAAAGAAAGTGCCACACACATTTTTCTTTGACACTTTACAGCCCCCAAAAACCTTCCCCCTCCCCCTCCCCCAACTGGCCCAACCTCCTCCGCAGCAACTTTGGATTTTGTAGCCTCTTGTCAGACCGGGACAGACAATTACCCACGCACACTCTCACACACACACGCACACACATGGTTCGCCTTGTCATATGACGCATTAAAAATCGAAGTATATAGCCGACTGACAACCCCCTCCCCTCTCATCCACATTCTCCTTCTCGTTCTCTCCCTCTACCTCCCTCTCTCATTGCCATTTTTGTTGTCTTCTTGCTTGGCGCGCGCATTAATCCTTTTTTCAGCATCTTTTCACACACACACACACACACACACACACACACACACACACACACACACACACACACACACACACACACACACACTCACATACACTCACACACATGACGCTGCGCGTGTATATAATCCTTTTTTACAGTCCAGCCTTCTCTTTTTGGGCACCCCCGCCCCTTACGCCCAGCGGCTTCGCATATCAAAGCTAATTTATATTTTGTATAGCATACATTTGGGCGTGCACAACAGCAGCAGCTAACCCCCAACTCCAACCCCAACCCCAACCCCCTCCCTCTACTTTATCTCTCCTCTCTTCAATCATCTCTTCTTCATCATCTTTTGCTCTCTTCTTCTTCTACAGCTTCTTCAGTTTTAACGTCATGCTTTTCATTGCCTGCTGTGTAAATTGATGAGTGTTGGTAAGGGGGGTGGGTGGCAGCGTGGTTGTGGGGGAGGGTAATAATAAATACAACTCTTTGTTTTTTCAATGGTTCGTCGTTGCCTGATTTTTGATAAGTAAATAGAAATTTTATAAATTTACATACACACATGTGTGGGGGACTTTATGCGTGTGTGTGCGAGTGTGTGTGTGTGTGTGCGAGTGTGTGCGAGTGTGTGTGTGTGTATGGCAATAAAAAAGAAACAGAATTTTAAATTAGAAAATATTAGTTAGATGGGCAGACAGACAGACAGAGAGACAGACAGACTTTGGCAAAAGATGCCAAACAGTTACATATGTGTGTTTGCATATGTGTGTACGTATGGCCATCTCACTCACACACACACACCTACCTGCTTGCCAACCCCTACCCACTCCACCCCCCAAATGCTTGCTCTCTCGCTCTCGCTCACTCTCATTCTCAGCTCTCTCAGCTTCTTCTTCGTTTCGTAATCGTCGTTGGTATGTTTTTTTTTCAGTTTTTGTTTTTGTTTTTACTGCGTGCGTCTTTGCTGCACAGACACGTACATACATTTGTGTACAGCATATATATGTAGCTGCCCCTACCCTTACCCCACCCCCCTTCCTACCCCCCACAGCAACATCAATACATCATTTTCGTCTTCTTTTAGCATGTGTGCGTTGATTTTTTGCTACTCTTTTCACTTCGCTTGTGTGTGTTTATTTTTTTGGGTTTTTTGTTGCAGTTTTAACACTGTCTATCTCGCTCTGACTTCCACTCCCACTCCCACACTCTCTGTCGCTCTCTCTCTCTCTCTCTCCCTCTGCTTTCTTTGCTTGCTGTATGTTTGGGTATTTTTTGTTTAATATTTAAATAAATAATTAGCAAAAAGGGATATGTGTGTGGGTGTGTGTGTGTGTGTGAATGTACATATGTGGGTGTGTGTAAGCTCTCTGTTTATCCGCCTCTCTTCCTACCCCCCCTTGTGTGTGTTGCTAATGATGTTTGAAATTGTAAAGCAAATGCAAAGGCATGCCCCGAAAATAAAAACGCAGCAAATACGTTAACTTGTGATGAACCAGGGAAAGGGGAAAAAAAGGAAAAGGTAAAAGGGAGGGGGAGTGGTGCAGCAGCTAACTGTAAAATGAGTTTAATATAAAGAGAAGTTGGTAATACAAGATAAAATAAATCTAATGCATATACAAAAACAAAAGCAGGAAAAGAGCTTCTTAAAAGCAAAAGCTTTAAATATTACAATATTGAATTAAATAGTAAGTCGATCAAGTTATCGATAAGTTACATAAGTCACAACTTAAATGTTTTGAAAGCACTTTAAGCAGCTTAAACTTTACAACTAAATAGATCTCAAGTATATTTGACGAGTACTAATTAAGTCAAGTATTTAGCCGGCGCTTTCAATTAAAAGCAGCTTAATGCATCAATTTTTAGTTTACTGAAGCTTTTACTTAAATTATGTTGATCAACTTAATCGAAAGTCAAGTAATTAGCAGAAGCTTTAAGCAGCTTTCGTTCAAGCTAAAGCTCAGTTAATTTGTAACAACTCTTCTGCTGTCGTTTCTTCTATTGCGCACTCTTTGTTTTCTTCTCTTTCTTCCTCCAATTGCTGCCTTCTTTTTATTATTGCTGCTGTACTTGGCTTATTCTATGTATTCGGCCCACGAAAGCACTTGTCACATTGACAGACTTCTTATGTACAAAACACACACACACACACACACCCACACACATGTCTATTTTCATAGATATAAATGTGTGTGTGTGTGTGCGTGTCATTTGCTTCTTCCTCTTCATCTTTTGCATTTGCAGCTGTCAAGACATAAGCGTAGCGTCTTTGTCTGCGCCTAATGTCATGCTACACTTTTTTTGTGCTCTTCTCTCTTCGCCCATTCAATTGATGTAACCACACACACACGCATGCACACACACACACTGGCATATTTAACCCCTTGATGCCGCTGCCACCTGCGCTTCACAACTTTTAACATTTTTCCAAGTCTTTTTTGCTGGCTTCTGTTTAATGTGTGTGTAATTGTAAAAATGCCTCTGCTTCAGCATCATATTTTTCTCGTATAGCCGAGCTGACACCCTAACACACCCCTACTTTGGGTACCCCCACCCGCCCTCCTCTGTTGCCACCCCCACTCGCAATGCCATGTCATGTCATGTAGGCGTTTAAGTGGCAGTGGCATGCGGCAGGCAGCAGGCATCTCTCATTCTCCCTACCCCTCTCTCTCTCTTTCTCCCTCTGTCTCTGTGTGTGTGTGTGGCACAAACTCGTTGCCTGTTCTAAGCTACGAAATGTCAAGACAACAACTGACAGCCGCCTCTAAATCAAAGTACCCAAGCACAGTCCTTCTCTCTCTCTCTCTCTCTCTCTCTCTGTTAACAACCTCTCCTGCTCTGCCCCTCTCCCCACTTTTGTGGCAGCGGTCGTCGCATTGATTTGCTTTGATTTATTGTGCCCATCACACAATGCAGCAACGTTTCCCAGACCCAAAGTTTCCAAGCTCCTGTTGCTGTCGAGGGGTTGCGACCACCTACAACAACAGCAACAACAACAACCACCTACAACAACAACAACAACTAGAACAACAACGAGAACAACTCGCACTCGAGCTGAGCTTCAAGCACAATTCATAACGTTGCTTTCGTACTAATTACAAAAAGTGCTGCCCCCTCTTCAAAACCGCTCTCCGCCCACCCCTTTTTTTTGCCAGCGCCTCTGTCCAGGGGCTGACAGCTGCCATGCGACAAAAAAAAATCAGAGAAACAGAGAAGAGAAAAAAAAACGCCATCGACCGTTCGACTCACTTCAGAAAACAGCTTGAGACAATGCTGCATGCAAAAATTCTTCAAGAGTACGAGTATTTATGCATTATAATACACACACATACGCACACACACACGAACACACACACATATATGTAGAGACTGAGACTCAGTGTGAGCCCAAGGGCTGAGAATCTGTTTCTGTTCGAAAGTGCGCGCTTTTTGACATGTGCCGCGCGCACGACTCGACTGATGAGAGGGTTAGTAGTAGAGCAGGAGGGAAGATGGAGGGAAGAAGAAGAAGGTAAGGTAGGGGAGGGGAGGGGAGGGGAGTGGTGGTATAGTATAAGAACATTTGACTTGGCTTTCGCATTGTAAGCCACTGAAGTGCTTATGGTATGTGCATGCGATACTATAGTTGCAACCATCATCGGCTGAAGAGAGTCGAGCTCAATTGGCCCAACGGCTGATCCTTGAAAGTGCCTTTGAGGCCTCCTTCTTCTGATCCTGCATACAATATGCCATACTGGGACAAACATACATACATACATATACAACAACTTAAGTTTAGCTGGCAATATTCATCCAGTGGCTTACATAAATAGTCATAGCTATTTTTAAACTATTTAGCTATTTTAAGGGAATAAGTAAGCAATAAGTTTCATCTTTCAAAAACTCAATTCGTTTATTTAAAATAGTTTACAATATAACTAATTGAAGCACTTTTAATCGTACTCTAACTATTAAATCTTCATCTCATAAATGCAATAAAAATACATACATTATTTTGAACTTGTTCATGTTTTTTTAAATCTTTTTTTTCGTAATGACTTGAATTAAAAAACTAAGCTTAAGTTGAACGCTAAAAGCGTGCGTTCAGCTATGTGTATAAAGCTTATAGCTGATGTTTTATATAAAAGCTTTGTTTCAGTTTGGTTTTTGTTGTTTGAACTTATTAAGTAGTTGTATATGTTTTTGCCCCGTTTGATTCATTGGCTTAAATTATACCCTAGTTGGCAGCTCTCTATCCCTTTTCGCTTTCTCCTTTCTCCTTTCCCCCTCTATGCAAACGCACTTCAATGCTGGCCAATTGAAGTAAATGTGCCCCCTCGCACACACACTCACACACACACTCACACACACACTCACACTTGTGCTGGTTGTTAGCTCGTTTTTTATTTTTTTGGCTAATAGAAATGTTAACAGCATCGCACATTGGCCCCGCTGTTAACATTTCACTTAACATTTTTGGCGCGCGTTGCGTTTTTTGTTTTCCCCATTTTTTCATCTGGTTCTTTTTTTTGAGTTTTTTTGGGCTATTTTTGGCAGCTCCTTTGAAGTGGCGGCGCCGGCACATGCAAAAATATTAAATGAAACTCGCTCGACATAAAAATATATAAAAATAAAGTAAGGGAAAACCCCAAAAAAAAGAAAAAAAAAAAAAAAAGAACGTTAAAAGGGTGCTCAATACTAAAGCCTTTTCTGCCATAAGCTGACCACACACACAGACTGGACGCACACACACACACGCATACACATACAGACGAGGCATCATTGAAGTGGGCACTGAGGCCATACAACTGCAACACACACACACACACACACAAAATAGAAAAGAAAAAAGCGGCAGAAGAGTAGAGAGAAGTAAAACACGAGCAAAGCCACCCGCATTTTAGTTAATTAACTCATTTGGTTGGCAACTGCTGCTAAGCCGCTCCAGGAACTGTAGCTGGAGCTGGAACTGGAACTGGGCCACAAGTAAGGGCACTCGGTATCCTGCCCCATAGGGCGCTCACATTAATTGATTTGCGACGTTGCCAAACTTCGCTTTTGACCACGAATGCTCAACTAGTTTTTCGGTAACATTTTGAAAAGAACAAGTGTCGCGACTCTCACGGGGATTGCATTTCAGCTGAGAGCGGCCAAGACAATCATCAACCAAATAACTAGAACCTGGGAAAGAAAAACAGTAAAAATAGAAAACTGTTGCCAACTGTTTGACGAGCACTGTTCGATTTTGCAGCAAAAAGTCATGCAGGCAGGACATTCGATTCGGCTGACTGGCATTATGAAAACAATTTGCCAGCTTAAGCAGCTCAGGCCACAGCCCAGAGCCAAGAGCAACAGCAACAGCAACAGCGACATTGCCACAAAACAGTCAGCATGAAAAACACAGTGCCTGCCACCTTCCTACTCCACCACCTTCACTTCACCTTCACAAAATGTCGCCCAGTTCTAAGAGCCCAGCTCGGCTTTTGAAGGCTGTCTGGCATTTTAAGTCCTAGCAAACGGCAAGGACAAAACTGCAGCTTCCTTTCAGCCCCCAACCCCAACCCCATCAGAGTACCACCCACTGGCCATACCCTGTCCCTGTCCCTTCCCTCGTTCTCCCATCTGCTGTCAGCATCACGCGAATTGCGCCCAACAGCCGCTTGTCTGTTGTTTGTACTTAAGAGCTTTTAAATATCATAAATATATATCTATGCGACGACGACGACGTCGACGAGACCGAGACGTAGACCGAGACCAACCCCCTCTTGCTCTTCTAGCTCTTACCCCTCGGGCTTTTGCCTACGTTACATTTGGCTGCGGGTATAGGTTGAGGAGTCGATTTGGAGTTTGGGGCTCGCTTGGTTTGTTGATGATGTTGACAAATATGCCTCGAGGGCCATTCATCTACAAGAAAAAAGATAAACACAGCAACAGCAACAGCAACAATAAACACAACTCAATGCTCGAGTCTTGTCTTTTCATTGCATTTGATCAGACAAACGATACGTTGATGGGTTCGACAAATGCATCTTGGTCTCTTAAAGATAAAGAATTCATCTGTTTGGGGTATTTTTTTGTTTTACTTTATTTATATATTTACAACTTTTAGTTAGTTTTATTTACCAATTTACCTTAGCTGCCAACTGATCTTGTATGGATCCGACCGTTTTTATTTGGAACCTTAAATCCAAAGCGGCAATTATTTCTAATCGTTGACTTTGTTTGCTTTCCATCTTGCCACTGCAACTGCAGTGCAATTCAGTCTTAACTCGACCCTTATAACGACTTCCTGCTTAACTTTTTGGGGAGTCGCCAACGTCGTCGTCTCATCGATATGAGCAAAAACTTGTATAAGAACTGCAAAAGCTTAAAAGCCTGCAGCTCTCACACCAATTGTAGTAGTCATTATTTGAGGGTATATATATTTGTATATTTGTATATATGTATATAGAAGCTATGCCCATCGACTAATTTCCAAAGTTCTTTATTGCCTGCAACGCCCCCCGGACCCGGAGCTCGTCTCAGATCCCCGCCCCATTAGCTTCCGGTATTTATACAAATAAAATTGCACAAAACTCAAAAACCAAAACGTAACGAAACCAAAACAAGTACAAATCAACAGAAAATCGAAGCACCCAAAAAAGTGAGAGCTACCCAAAAAGTCATTGGCATTCGAGGAAAGCCGAGGAAAATTTCGGAGGAGTCGCTTACAAGGCTAAGGATACAACACGGCCAACTTGGAATAGGATGGGTTGGAATAGGATAGAATGGGATGGGATGGGATGAGAACGGCATTGCGCCGGACCTGAGCTGACTTTGAGGCATCAACAGCCAAGTTGAGGTTGGGCTTGAGGTTGGAATTGGTATTGGCATTGGAGTTAGGCTGTGCTCTGGTCTGCCTGGTCTCTGGTTCTGGGCCCAGACTAATTTGCCAAAAAAGTTTGCACCGCATATTTTTGTAACCTTTTTTGTCGCTGTTGCTGTTGCTGCTGATGTTGTTGTTGTTTTAATTTCTCATTTGGCATTTGATTTCAAGCAAATGTCTGGCTGGCTGGTTGGTTGGTTTGTTGTCCCTCTGCCCCCCGGGGCAACCCCTTTTATCGAAGGTCAACGCTAATAGCACTAAAATTTCAAGTTGGCTTATCGATACCAACGATAAACTATAAATTTGTCGGCTGTTTGGCTGTTGTTGCCTCCTGTTCTCTCAGTTTTGGTTGCTAATGCGAATGGGCATTGCCTTCCCCTGCCTGTTCCCCTTGCTGCCCCTCTTCCCTCAACCTCAATCCTAATGTTTTTTAAGCCTTTTTTGTGTGTTGGCTGGGCAAAAGTTTTGCAACGTATTAATTTGGCTAAATTTAACCCGTAATGACTTTAAAAGTAAAATTAATGAGGGTCGATAGTTGCCTTTTGGTTTAGTAAGGGCGTGTGGTGGCAACTCTGGCTTCATAGTCAAAGTTTGTGTCCAAAACATATGCGACTGACAGTGTCTCGATTGAAGGGGAGGGAGGGGGAAACAAAAACAGCATCAGCAACAGCAACAGCAGTTGCAAGCCTGTGAAACTATCTCTTACTCATCTCACACTAACACTCTCTCTTTCTCTTTCTCTCTCTCTCTCTCTTTTATGCTAATTACAGCGCGCTACTCTAGCCGAGAAGGAAGTGAATACACTCAAGGAGCAACTATCCACAAGCACGCCCGGCAGCAATAGCGACAGTAACAGCAACAGCAACAGTGACAACAATAACACAACAGCAACAGCAACTACGACAGGAGCAACAGCAGCAACATCATTGATTGGCGGGGAGGACGAAGCCTCAGCTGGGAATTGTGAGAGCGATAGCGACAAGCTGCTGAATAGCTCCATTGTTGCAGCGGCAATAACGCTGCAACAGAACGGCGGCAATCTGCTGGCCAACACAAATACACCGTCGCCATCGCCGCCGTTGCTCAGCGCCGAGCAGCAGCAACAGTTGCAGAGCAGTCTGCAGAACGGCGTCGGCGGCGCTTGTCTTAATCCGAAGCTTTTCTTCAATCACGCCCAGCAAATGATGATGGAGGCGGCAGCTGCTGCTGCTGCTGCGGCGGCTGCGGCTGCAGCGGCAGCACAACAACAACAACAGCAACAATCGCCCATGCACTCACCCGCTGCCGCAGTCAACAACAACAACAACAGCAACACACAAGCAACAACAGTTGCAACAAACACATTAACAGCAACAACAGCAGCAGCACCAACAACAGCAGCAGCAGCAACACATCAACAGCAAGCAATACGCGATGTTGCTGATGCAACAGCAACCAGCAATTGCAATGACGATGACGAGGACGACGATGAGGAGGATGCATCGATGCAGTCAAATGTGGCACATGCCGATGGCGAACTCGATGATGACGATATGGAGCTGGAGTCCGAGCATGTTGCTGCCGAGATCGGCAATGTTGCTGCCGTTGCCGTTGCTGAGTCATCAGCAAGAACTGAAAATGTTGCCGATGTGCTGGCATCGCAACATGTTGCTGATGTTGACAACAACGACGACGACGACGATGATAATAATGATAATGATAATGATGATGATGAAGATGTTGCTGATGGGCATGGGGAGGAGCACGATGATGGTGATGAGGAAGCTAGTTTAAATGTTAGCAATAATCATAACAACAACAATACCGATAGCTGTAGTCGAAAGAACAACAACAACAACAGTGATTCGCAACATGTTGCACTGCGTGATAATAATGTAAATGAGCAACATGTGGCACATAGCGCTGAGGACGAGGATTGCACCAATAACAACAATACTAACAGCAACAACAACAACAATAACAACAACAGCAACAGCAATGAGAAGCGCAAAAAGCGCAACGCCAGCAACAACAATAACAACAACAACAATCAGCCCGCTGTTCTATTAGCTGCCAAAGATAAAGAGGTAAGTTTTAACTACAGTACTTACAGTTACTCAAGTTAGTGTTTTGACATAAATGCAAAGCAAAAACATTATTTTTCATTTAAAACTAAATTTAAATAATTTAAAATTAAGCATACATTTTTCTTGAATTTTGTATTTTGTCAAAACAATTACTTGACTAACTGTGTATATTTACAATTTCTTAATTTAATAAACTGTCTAAAGGGGGTTGAGGGCGTGGGGCGTCCCCTTTCTTGCCCCAAACCGCGGTCAGACCATTACCCGGCGCAATGAAATGTAAAACCGTTAAGATTAGACAAACGTTGCCACCCAAAATAAAGAGTAGGGAAAGAAACGTAGCAACAAACAAAAAAAAAAGGAGTTAAGTCGGAAAAATTCCAACCGCAGACGTCGAATACAACGCACGACTGACCGTCTGTTCGTCTGGCCTTTTACTTTACTCCTTTCACTCCTACTCCTTCTTCTTCGTCCTTGCTACGTTCACCCTACGCACAATTGAGAAAACACTTGCATAAGTAAACAAAACACCCACAGCGCCACGCCCCCCAACCAACCTACGCCCAGTCAGACAAGCAGTTTAGCGCACTTTTCTTGTAATTTTCTAGCCAAACACTAGCTGAAAAAAAGCAAAAATTACTAAAGGAAATACAAGGCAAACAAATGAGCGTCCTGCCAGCTGGCGCAAAACAAAAAAAAAGCAAAAAAAATATAAATAGGGAAAAAAAAGTGAAAAGGACTTTTGACTTCTTCTTTACGCGCCGCCACAAGAAAGGACAACACACTGAAAAAATATGCAAGGGATTTGACTCGAAAAGCAGGAAACACCCAAAAAAAGAAAAAAAATAGAAAAAAGGAATAAAGGAAAGAGGAGGCAAAATGTATAGCAAAGTTAAAATGAAACTTTGTACAGTTTGATTGGTGGGAGTTGACGCAGAATTCGAAAAGGGGCAGGGGCAAGGGTTTGTGGCGTGGAGTTTGAGGTGTAAAGTGATATCATTAAAATATTGACATGACAATTTTAACGCCTACAAATTTTGTTGACTCCCTTTTTATTTATTTTTGTTTTTATTCTATTTTTTTGTGCCTTTTCTTGTCATCGCTTGTTGTGCTTTGTTTGTGTTTTAGTGGCAGTTATTGCTTGTGGCATGCCACACAGTGTGGCACTTACTTTAAGCATTGGAAGGTGTAGTGAAACTTAAAATAGTGTGAGTTTTTAGTGTCTGTAAAGCGTTTAAGAAGCTAACACAAAGAGGAATTGGAAAGAAATGCTAGCGAGAGAGATCTTTCCTCTTTTATCTTAGACTGTTGAATTATACTCACTCTCTTCTTGGATGTCTCTCAACGTCATCCAATTTCTCACCCTCTTTCTCTCTGTTTGTCGCTTCCACTCCATTTCGCTTGTTGCATCTCGTGTCCCCGTCGCTGTCTCTTTTCAATCTCTCTAATGCAAACGAACTCAACCGAACGTTGAGTTTCCATTGTGCCCACATTGAATGATTGCTTATTGCCAACATCAATACCCGCCCCAATCTCCCTCTCGCTCTCTCACTTTTTTCAAACCAATTTCGCAAGCAAACCCAACCTCAACCTTAACTTGCAACTTGGGTTTGGGTTGCATTTTAGCATCAATCATTATCATTTGCCATTAAGTGCAGCGCAGCATCTTTGCGCCGCATTTGGGGGCATCTTTGGAGCCTTGCAACGCGGCAAAAGCTGCCATTAGCAACCCCTAGGTGTCGCGGCAACAAAAGCAAATGCTGAAATTCTGAACCGCAGCTAAGTGAGAAAAGAAAAAACCCACCCAGTTGCATTTCTTTAATGTTTTATCACTTCACTTGGCAGACAGACAGACAGACAATACACCTCTCCACCTCTCCCTCTCTTTCACACACACACACACACACTGTTTCTTTCTCTTTTACCTGCCACTTATGGCTAGGCTTCTGTTTCTGCTTCTTTCGCTTATTTGAAATCCATTAAATGCTATTTTCGCCAAATGTGCTCCTAACGATTTCCCGAAAGAAAAAACATCAACAACAACAAAAATAATACCCAAGTACTGAGAGAGTTTGTAGCATAGCTCATTAGTTTGATTACTGGCGCCCCCTGGTGGCGGGCGGTGGCGCACACTCTCAAGAAAATCCATTGGGTGCCAGCAAGCCAGAAAGCAACTCCAGACAACCCATACACAGCTGTGATAAATGCACTCGCCTGACAACTAAATCACTTACGTGTGTGCGCCCAACATTCAGATTTATCTGTTACACATGTTCATAAATATGCGACAATATTTTTTGACGCCGCCCAAGCAACAAAGATTGAAAATCAACAAAAACAAAGTCTCAAGTCATTCACAGTAAACGAAGTTTTAATACACTTAAAAAACAACAGTTCGATTAATTAATGATGTCAGACTTTTTTTAATATAAAAAAAATTATATATTCCATTAAAGATACACTTAAAATCAACAGCTCGATTAGGTAATGATTTCAGTCTTTAATATAATAAAAGTTATTTAAATCTAATTATAATTATTATAGTTACAAAAGATACAAATCTTATTTATATTTTCTGATAAAAAATGTTCTAGTTACTTTTAAGACTTTTCATGACTTTTCAACAAAAAATCAATTTATTTAAAAATACTTAATCACACGTATCTCAGTAAAAATACCCCCCCAACTGTCTAAGATATTCATAATACCCACCGTTAGGATATCAAAGAAAATAAAGGAAATACAGCAAATATGATCGACAGTTGTGAGTTTGGGTCGGGAGGTGGGCCAGAAAAAAAGATAATATTAAATGTTAAATGGAATTGCAACAGTTGTTTGTTGTTAGAGACTGTCCTCTTCAGACTGTCCCCCTGTCTCCCCCCTTTTTCGCACTTGCCCACTTGCAGTCGGGCACAATTTGTTTGTGTTGGCTGAATGCGTGTTTATTTTTTCGCAGAAGTGCAATTCTTCTAGCCAAAGTGCGTGTGTGTAAAAATAGCGATGGGGCCAACCATGGGTTAAACAACAACAGCAAGCATAATTTAAACAAAAAATATATACATATACATGTATCAACATAAATACAATTGCAAACAAATTAGCAGCTCCAAAAAAGTACGAGAGAAAACCGCAAGCTAAAACACTTCCGTTTCGATATAGTAACTAGCAAATCTATATATATATATATATATATTCATACATACATATACATATATTCTTATATGGTATTTGAGGAAAAAGAACTGACACGTTCAGTTTTGTAGATTAATGTTTATTGTTTTTGTTGTTGTTTTTATCACGCAACAAACAAAAACAAACAGTTGAACAATAAAATTAAAATATAGAACATGCTAGATGTTGGCTAAAAAAAAGTAGAGTAAAACCAAATGAGGTAGCATAACGAGGCCTAAATACACTTATTTTATTTAAGTTATAGCTCTATGACATTATCTATTAGAAATTTGGCTTGATGTTGTTTATTTATAAGATATTCCTTTATTGTATAGACAGATAAACCCATGGGTTCCAAGTTAATGATGTCTAAAAAACCTAATAGATATAATATTTTAATCAATGTACATATATTTGTTGTTAAGAAAAACAAATTTAATAGTTTTAAAAAGTAAACTTTCTTAATGCCGTACAAAATCCGTGATCATTTTTTAAGACTCTCCAGCAAGGGTATTGAAACCACAGGCATGCAGTCGTCTGTATGTGTGCGTGAATGTGTGTGTGTGTGTGGTTTGTATTGCGCGTTTTTATCGCTAGCTTGTCAAAAAAATATATATTTATATATATATAAAATAATAATAAAAAAAAAAAATAGAATAACAAAAGAAAAAAATTGTTTATCGAACACAACATATTTGTTGAATGACTGTGTGTGTATCTGTGTGTGTATATATGAGATACACACAGAGAAAAAAAGCAAGTCTCAATATGATGTTTGTTTTGTAGCTGACAAACCGAATTGAATTGGTTGTTTTTTTCTTTTTATTTTTTATTACTCTGCGGTTAGTCGTTTAGTTGTTATTGTTGTTAATATTTATCCTAACACTTGTCGTTGCTGCTGAGCATAAAAAAGCAATAACAAGAACAACAATGTCAATACTGATATTAATATAGTATGGTTGCTATGTGTATGTGGACTATCAGCTAACAAATTTCATGTGAAAATTGTGAATAATTGTTAAATTATTCGTTTAAAAAAAATGAATACGAATTGTTACCAAGTCTGAAGTCAGAGTGGACAGCTCCATCTGCTGGCATACAAACTGTCAATGTCAATTCGATATGCTAAATAAATACAACATTTGGTAGTCTTGAAATTTCCTGAAGTTCTCTTTTAAATTATAAAGTTCGTTGCCCTGTCAATCATCTGCGAAATGGAGAATGGGAGAGAAATCATCCCGCATTTAGTCTTCCGATTGACTCTGACTTTGTCTTTGGCTCGGACTTGGAATTGGACTTGGACTTGAGCTGCCCCTACAAATTGACCAGCATAATGTTAAACGTACACATGCTCACACAGATAGATAATCATAACAATAATAATCATGATAGTAGTAATAATAATAATAATTTTCATGCACAAATTCGATTTGTGCTTATCATCGCGTGACGCGACTCGGAGGCAGCTTCTGAAACAGAAGGAAATTGTTCGATTGTTGGATTGTCGGATTGTCGGATTGTTGGATTGTCGGGGGCGAGCTCAATGATGAGCTATCAGAATTGTATTGCTCGAGTTGACAGATGGGTTTTCAACTAATTAGAAATTAAGCACACTCGCATATACATACAAAGATATATCCACAAATATGTTGTTAGACCCGCAGAATACTCGTAAATAATATCAATAGTTTTGCATTTTTATTTTTTGTTGAGTCTGACGCAAATTTAAAATACCCAACAACGTCATGGTTATTGGAAGTATCATATTATAAGCATTAACTGTTTGCCATTCATGCTATATTCATAGTCATATAAATACTTACTGCATGTGTACAATATATTAGCTATTTATTTTGGGTGCAAACACATTTGTGAACACGTGAGTGTTTGCTTTAGTGAGACAATTGAGTATATTTTTAAATATTCAAATTCGAAATCAAGCGGAAAATCCGCTGCAAGGCCAACACAAGTTGGCTAAAATTAAACCAATTTAGCCCCAAATCGACAGCAACTGTGCAAACATGATCGATAAACGACTTAGAAATAAATAGAATAATGAAATAGACAAATAATAAAACAAAACTTAATCTTTGCATACGAGTGGCTCAAAAAAAAAGTACTTAACCCAGACACAAACAGAAACAGATCCCAATCCCATCTAGATTCTAGAGCTATGGCTGTTATCGAGGACGGCTTTAGTTGAGTCTGAAACTGAAACTGAAACTGAATCTGAAACGTCACTGATCTCTGCCCAGATATGTGACTCTATTGGGTTACTTATCTCCAGCAATAAGCACACACGCATTCGTACTAGGCGTAGCAATCATCAATATTAATAACAATATTTAAATTAATATTAATACGAATACCACAACTGTTGACAGCCCAAAATTTGATTAGGCAAGTGTCAAGGCAGCTCAATTCGAATTCGAATTTGTTGCTATTTTCTATTAGATTTATATTAATATTCACCATAACTCATAACACATAATCACCAAAAAAAAACATACATACATGCAAACGCTTTGAAATTATTTTAAATGTTAATTTCGGCTCTTTCAAGTTATTGGCGATTATTAAAATTTAGTATGATTTATATTTCAATTGAAGCAAAAGTTCGAATTTTCAAGCATTCAAATACAAGTATTTTTGTGTTGTTTAAGAAACAATTGCATTAATAATTTTAACAAATGTTGCAATTCAAAGAGGTAAGAGTCCTTTTTGGCCAATTTATGTTATTGTTTCTTGTTTTTGGAGCAAAGTCAAAAAACGAACTTTTTACATTATTCGTTTCAATTCAAATAAGTTTTTTTTTTATTTTATTGCTTGCTGCAGCGCACAACAACAATTGCAATTATTCAATTCAAATCAATCAGCAACAAATCGCATACACACCCACACACACACACACCAATACACACACACACACACACACTGTTAAGAGACATTGAGCTTAGTTAGAAAAGCCTGCAATGATTTAAGTTGCTGTCGTTATCGTTGCTTTTGCTTTTGCTTTAGATGCTGCTATTGCTGCTGATTAAAGTGAAAAACAGTCATTATCATGCACAACAACAACACACACTTGCTCACACACACAGACACACACACATACACAGACATTGTCCATTGTCGTCGCTGTTCGACCAATTGCGGATAAATTCAATTTATTTATCGCATATGGATTTTGATCATGCCAAACTAGCAGCCCACCTCGTTTCCTCCTCTTCCCCTCTCCGCCTGTGCGTGTGAGCAGGCCAGCAATAGTGCATTACACCCACACACAGACACACATATACATATGTATACATCATTTGCCATCTCACTTGAACAAGTTCGGTTCGTCTATTGTTTGGTTGTCTGGGACACATTGACTGATTGTTGATTGCTGACAGTATTTTTATTAGTACGAGTAGTATATATTTAGTATATACCAAGCAGTTACGAGTATACTAGTCGACATATAGAGACATAGTAGCATCTGTTCGCTGTTTTATCTGTATGGTAAATGGCGATTTTGATTTTTTTAAATTGATTATTTCCTTATTTTCGTGTACCACTTGCTGCCATTTGTTGTTGTTGTTGTTGTCGTCGTTGTTGTTGTTGTCGTCGTTGTTGTTGTAGCTTGCGCTAGTTTACTTCAGTTCGGTTTGATTTGGTTTCTTTTTTATTGTGTTTAGTTTAGTTTTGATTTGATTGTTGTTTGCCATGTGATTTACATGCAATTTGTGTGTGCGCGTATGTGTGTGTGTGTGTGTGTGTGTCTGTGTGTTGATTTGTACCATCATCAGCAATTGGTTGTTGTCTTTGCCAATACAATCTGTGATCTCATTGCAAGCTGACAAAAACTGTATATAAAGAGACTTTGACTCGTTCACGGCTCGTTGATTTACTGCTATTGCAATTGCAATTGCAATTCCAATTTGCAATTGACTTTCACTTCACAAATGCTTAGAATGAGAGTACAATAGGCACAGCAGATACTCTCCATTCTATACTCTATGGTATACGCATCTTTGCAATGTAAACAATTTAATTAGCTAAGCTTTTTCTAATATAAAACACACGTCATTACCACCAAATGTTTACAAGGTATCTACATGATTAATTTCAACTTATGCACTTTTAGTTCTATAATAAAATAAATTTGAATAGAAAATTAAAATTAAACAAAGTTAAATGACAATGTAAATGAAATTTAAAAAGATTATTGATCGTCACTTCGTCACTTAATTCTTTAAAAGCCCATTTAACTACTTCAAAGTGTCCTCTCAATAATTCACTGTTTACAGGTTATCATAATAATGACAATTTCTAATTCTCGTCTTTATCTCCATCTTATTTGCAGGTAAGCAAGTCATCCACACACACATCGTTGACTAGCGTAAGTACTTGTAATATTCTTTGCCATGACAAGTCAAAATATTAAAAAAAATAATAATACTTAAATATATATACATATGTACAGTATATAAATGGCAAAACAAGTTGGCAGGCCGGCGTCTCATTTGGCTGCTTAAAAATCCATTTGGCACTTCATAAATTGCCGCATGCTGCAATTGCGTTTTGTCTAATTAGGGGCCATTAAATTTGTGGCAACTCTGTGCTGCAATTCGGACCAAGTATTTGGGCCTGGCCCAGGCCCATCGAAATTGCCCGCCTGATTTATGGCTAACAAATAAGTTGGCAACTTTGCAGTCAACTTGTCAAACCATGTTTCTGCCCAGCTGCTGATGTTTCTTCCCCTCCTCTCTATGCTTGTCTCCTTGCATCTTTGTCTCTCTTTTTCAAATTGTGGGTGATATGAATAATTACTCAGTATGGCCTTAAAGCTTGTGACCATCCATTTTGACGCCTTGTCAGCTGGCCAACACACACACACACACACACACAGACACACATGGACAGAAACTGTCAATTTTAATACTTGTCGCCTGGGCAAAAATTGAATTGCATCTAAAGTTGTCCAAACTTATAGATATTTTTATTTTGGAGAACGTTAATAATTTCAATAATTACTGCAGCTATTAAAATACAATAACAATCATGATAAATCGCTTCTCTTTTTTGTTCAATCGCATTATTTAATTTCAAGCTAATTAAAATACAATCATCAATACAATTATTTGTGTATTAGACTGCAATTAGCAAATAATTATGTATTTAATTATTTAAGTAATTTGATTAATTACAATCATCGACTATTGCAATTTTGATGAAATTCTTGTTAGTTCTTCACCTTCTACAGGGTATTTCTGAGTCAGGCCATTGCTGTATGACTCCAAGTCAATTACAAGCTTGAACGGAAATTTAAGATTTCAATTAGGGAAAAAGGAAAAGGCAAATCAAAACGAAGACGACGACGACGACGAAGTCTATTTCGACTGTCAATAAATCAAATTGCATTTATTAATTTAGCATTAAATTGACATGAAGGCGAAGAACTTGCAACAACTTGCGGCAAGAGGCTCCCACGGAATGTGGCAACTCATCGAAGTGGCAAAAAAGCGACTTTATTATACAATTAATTAAAGATGCATTATAATTTATTGCCACTAGCAACACTAACTGATTGCTGCGATTGTTTTTGCTGCCGATTGTTGTCGTTGTTATTGTTGCAGTTGCTGTTGCTGTTGCTGTTGCTGTTGTTGCACATTTGTCTGATTAGCTTTGCACTTTTTGTTTGTTTCTTTGTTTGTTTGTTGGTTTGTTTGCCAACCTTCGACGATTCGCTACGTGATGCAAAATCCAATGATAAGCACAAACAATATCATTATCATAACAAGTACCGTGTGTTTATCATGAGATCCATCTTGATCACGTGAAACTGACTTTAACGAGGAAATGACCTATAATAAAAAAATGTAAGAAACTCCACTCGCAATTACATACACAATTGATTTCTAATTAAAACCAAACGGCAATTTGATGAAATGTCCTCGCCCCTTCCAAAAATAAAGCAGAAAGTAAAGCAAATACCAGGAAAAATAAAATGAAAATGGAAATGAAAATGGGAATAGAAATAATTATTGACGCCATGCATTTAAGTAACGGCGCAGCCATCAAATTCAGGCGGGCATCCCTTCAGCTCCCCAGAGCATCTCCTTGCCCCTCTGCCCCCTCTTTCCCCCTCTGTCACTTGGTTGGCTCAACGTTTGGACAATTAAAAAAGGCTAAGCGTTAAAATCGTTCATTTTCGGCCAGGCTAACTGCAATTGGGGCGTCTACCAATTTTGTGGAGTTGGCTTTAATTAGTTTGCTACGCTGTCGCTTCAATTTTGACGCATAGAGAGAGAGAGAGCAACAAAAAAAAGAATATATAAATATATATAGTTGTATTTGTATGTAAGAAACCGCGAAGATATCTTCGTCCATGTCGTCAGTTTCTTCATCATCCGCATCGTCAACGCAAATTACGCGTCGTCAAAATAATTGCCGTGGTTCGCTCTGTCCCTAAAAATCTAGCCAGGCAGTCTGTCAATTTGTCCGTCAGTCCGTCATCAGTTTGCCAGTCAGTCAGCCCTTAGCCCACTGTCGCACAGTGGTAGCAACTGCTCAAATAAACTAACAAGAATAACTCAATGAGAAAAATCATTTAAATTAAAAATATGCCAAGTTATCGATTTTAAATTCGCTGACAGAATAGTTTTATTTTTTTAAATAAAAATGCATGATATAAGCGTGTACGCTGCTTTTTATTAGCCACTGTTGGGCCACTGTAGTCAAGCATCCAGTCAGTCAGTCAGTCAGGCGGGCGGGCGGGCGGTTGGGCAATTAAAATAAGCTTGCTTTCTATAATTTTTGCTCATTTTATTTTTTTGGATAGGAATGTCCATCGAATCTCATGGCACATTTCATGGCATGACTGTTTTTTATGCATTTAGCTTCCCTTTCCATTCCTTGGCTTTCCTTGCCTTTGCTTCCCAGCATTCGGCCAACGCAATTGGCATTACAATTTCTCGGTAATAGAAAATGAAATTGTCATCAAATGAAGATTGAGCTTGGAGTTTGCAGACGTAGTGCCTGCAGCAAATCCAATTAGAACTTGACGCTCTCAAATCAAATTAGAAACCAGCTGTCCAACTGTCCAGCCGACCAACCGTCCAACTGTCTGCCTGCCTGTCTGTTGCCTTTCACTTTGTCGGCAAAATCTTCAGAGAGGCCGCTGCACAAATCAATAAAAAATACATAAAAATTAACCAAACAAAATACGATTTACAAATTCAATTTTGTATTCATTTGAGCAAATAATTTATGTACTTAAGATTCGTGTTGGATTACAAATATATGTATAGTGGAAGGGGCCACACCGGAAGTGCAGTGCCAATTGTCAGTTCTCAGCGTCGACTTCTTCGTTATCTCAATTGTCATTGCGCATACGTCATGTGTGACGACTTTAAGTAGCTTTTTGTGTATCCCCTTCCCAAATCAAAAAAAGGGTTAAGAGTAGAGGCAAAAAAATGAAAGAATTTCATATTTTCAACTCTGACGCTGGCTGATTAAGTGGGCGGGGGGCGGCACGATTGAGGCAACAACAGAAAAGGAAAAAAGTGTGGTAAATAAATACAAGGCAACTGCAAGAGGAAGGAAGTTGAAGCCATTAGAAAATGCCAACGAGCTGCCTTCGCCCCACCCCCACCCCCACCGTGTACATTGCACAAACAAAGCCAACACAGCACATGTGGCACGAGGCATGAGGCACGAGCTCCGACTCGACCCGGCTCGCATCCTGGCCAACAACAGTCGTCACGCCCGCCTACGTAGTACTGGCCAAGTCCTTAACGTTAGCCAAGCTGATATTAAGGTGTTGTGGCGCTTTTTTTTCTGCTGCATCCCGTGGCATACTCATATATATTTTTTATTATATATCTATTGCCACACACACACACACACCAATAAAAAGGGGCAACAATGACAACAAAAAGCAGGAGCTTGAGTTAAAGTACTAGAATATGATGATGCCTTACGAATGTTTGCTAGAGATGTTGATTGCCATTGCGTTTTTGGGCGGTTCACAGTGGTGCGATGTGGTGCGATGTGGTGTGAGGTGGTGTGAGGTCTGCTCGGCCCGTTGTGTCTGCTTTTCTCATATTGATGATGCGGGCAAAGAGACAAAAACCGACAACAACAGCAACAACAACAAGCCAATGCCACTGCTCATAAATTATTGTCTAGACTATGATTTTAACGTTTTTTGATTATGAAAGCCAAAAAAACATGTAGAAGAAGAAGTAGCTGCCAACTCGCTCCCTCTCCTCTTAGTGGTTATTGTGTGTAGAGCAATATATAAAATAAAAATCGCTGGCATAACCTTTTTTAGCGGGGTTTTGTTGCTGTTGTTGCTGTTGTTGTTGTCGGTTCGTTTGCTTCGTGTAGATATCATATCAATAAGCAAAAGGATTAGACATGTGACTGCCCCGTGGACCAGTCGTTGCCCCCCTTGTCCACCCATCGACCACACTCGACCACTTGCCCAACTCCTACAGACCAACTCAAGGGGTACATTTTGGGTCGACTTTGTAGTCAGACTTGTGCTTATCGAGGGTAGCACAAAATAAAAAAAAACAAAAAAAATATATAGAACCAAATCACATTTTGTTTTCTGTTCTGTTTTGGTTTTTTTTTTTGTTCTCTGTGATATTTTTATGATATTGAGGCAGAAATATGAATAAAAGTCAAGCTCGCGTGAGTGTAGGTGGTAAGGGTAGGGAGTATTGAAGGGTTGGGGGGTGGGGGGACAGGAATTGGGTTCGGCATGGCCAGACAATTATTAAGCAAAAGTTTAACGAATTAGAAACAAAATGGGCGACTGAGTGGACAGTCGGCAAGAGTGGGTTAAAGGAAGACCTTTGATTAAAATGTATAACTTGATGCATGTGTGTGTGTGTGAGTGTCTCTGTCTCTATCTCTGTCTCAGTCGTATACATAAATAAATATCAAAATCAACCCGGGCAAAAACACTTCAAATCCTTTTGCTTCCCTCTCCATCATGCCCCCGTCTTAGCCCCCTTGAGCCACCCACGCAGCACGCACAAAATTCTAGACAATAAAATCGAAGCATAAATCGAAAATTGTTAAATTCGAATAAGAAATTGTAGCGCGAAAGGGTTTTCGACGCTTTAACTGACTGACTGACTGACTGTGTGACTGTTTGCTCCCCTACTCCCCCTCTGTACCCCCTCTTTCTCCTACCTCACCTTGTCCTTGTGCTCGTTCTCGTTCTCTTCATGCGCCTGGGAATTGTAAAGCTGTCAAATTTTAATTACAAAACTTTATAATCCAAAAAATACAACAACAAGTACCAGAAGAAGCCGGAGAAGAAGAAGAAGCAGAATCAGAAGACAAACGCACAAACGCACGCATTGGCTAAGGGAGCGAGAGAGGGGAAAGAGGGAGGCAGTCACCCCACCCCATCCCCCTTCTGGCCCCCCTTTTTCACCATTCACCATTCATTTGTTGCTGTTGCTGTCATTTTGCTCCCAAATCAATTCAATAACTGTAGCGTTATGTGCGTGTGTGCGTAACTGACTGACTGACTGACTGAATCGTTAAATGATTGAATGAATGACTGACTGACTGTCTGTCTTACTGTCTGTCTAGCGAATCGCTTCGTGCCAAGTTCAGTTCGAAATTGTTTGATTTATGCCTTTGAATTGCTGTATTGTAAGTTGCCCAGGTGCCGCCTCCTCTTTTTTCCCCCCCCTCTTTTCCACCACTTTTCAGCCATTTTCCGACTTTTCCTCTCCCATTCCCGAGAAAACAGCCTTAAGCTATTGACAAATAATGAAAAATTGAAAATTACCTCTTAAGTTGTTTGTGTCTCAATACGTCAAATACATAAATCGCTTATGTTATGCCAGGTGAATAGACTCATGAATAAACTTATGAATACACTCATGAGTGCACTCATGAATACGTTTAACCATACACAGCCAATAATACGTTTGAATATATGCATGTGTACATATATATGAATGCATGTATATTCATGAATACACTCATTCAGTTGGCATTCAATCAAATCAATTGCAAAATCAACTAATCTCTCCCAATTCACTTGCATTGTGAATGCACTCACACTTATTCACTTGCAGCACACTCATCTATTCATATGTATATTCACAAGTCATTCGCATTGTTGTCTTTTGTTGCAAATTGCCAACTTGGGCATTGCCAGCAACAGCAACAACAACAACAACAATAGCAACAAAAGCTTGTGGCGTCAAAGCTCTCTGGGGTGCACTTGGCAGCAACAACTCGCAACTCGCAACTTGCAGCCCCCTTTTTTTCCATTTTTGCCAATGCGACACTTGAAACAATCAAAAATCAATGACGGACGAACAGAAAAAAAAATAAATAGAAAACAAAAAAAATTGTAGAAAAATTGTTGACGACATTGAGACGGCAGCAAATGTTGCTGCTGCTGCTCTTTACTCATTTGTCTTTTGGCTTTTTGGAAATTAACAACGCACACCGCCCCCGCTCCGCCCCCTTTGCACTCCCCTTTCTGAGCCACGCGAAGCCCCTTTAGCTGGCTGCTTGAAAAGTAACCCCTTTTTTTATGTGGCTCAAAAGCTATCTCCAACTTCATCTGATGCTGCTTCTACTTTTGCTCTTACTCTTTGCGCTGTCACTCTGTCTCTCTCACTCACTCTTCATCTATCTCTGGCGCTGTGTCTCCATGCGACTCTTTATATATATATATGCATATATATATTTTAAAATTTTTATGCCCGAATGAATTTTAATTCCTTTGACGGTTGCTTTTGGCATTGGCAGCTGGCGTGCCTAAAAGGCTGCTGCAAAAAATACACAGCTCACTGTGAATGCGTGTGTGTGTGTGTGTTCGTGTGCTCGTGCTTGTGTGTGTTTGTGTTTGTGTAGCCGCTTCTTCTTTAGCTGCCTCTGTCTTTGATTGCTTATTGTTAATTTGTATTTGTGTATTGGTAATGTGCATGTGTGTGTTTGTGTGTTTTTGAATTCTGAGATGTTCTTGCTGTTCGCTGTGTTCGCTGATTAAACCCTTTTTTTACCCTAGCCTTCATATGAATGTGAATGTGGCAATCACACACACACACACACACACACACACACATACACTCTCATATACGAGTGTATCTTAATTCCTTTTGGCGTTTTATGCATCGACCCAAGCAATTCGCCCACCTGCTGCCAACAACGTCAACGTCTTTTGCCTTCGAGTGTTTGTTATTGTTGTGCTGTGCTGTGTTGTGCGTGTGTATGTGTATGTGTGTATATGTGTATTGACTGCTTTGTCAATTGTTTGGGGGCTGTTAGCTGTCTCCTTCCCCCCATCTCCCCCGACTCCTGCCACGCTGGCTGCCTGGCAATTTTGTTAATTACAAATCGTTTGCTTTTGGCTCTATGCTAATGTCTCTGCCTGGGACACCAACCCCCAACCCCCCTAACCCAACTCCGCTTGACTACCATGTGTGTGTGAGTGAGTGTGTGTGTGTGTGTGTGTCTATTTTTGCATAACTTACGCAACTTTTTACATTTCTGACAGCTCGCTCCTCAACCTATGCCACAAAAATAAAAACAAGGGTTGTTGTTCTATTATATCTGATATATGCACATATATAGTATGTATGTAAATACATAACATACTTACATATTTATAGACTATACTCGTATCGGACAAATATCGCTGTCTACTTTCTTGGGATGGCAACAAACCAACGCCAATTAACAGCTGTCCACACACTCACTAACACACACACAGCAGCCCGAACTGCTGTCAGTCAATGTCCAAAATATACCCCCAAAAAACTGGCAGATCATACCACAAAATTTTGAAACTATTTCATTGTTGGAAAAATGTAAATTTTCATAATTTTACAGTCAATACTTTGTATAGAACAGAGGGAGAGAGAGAGAGAGAGACTCCCATTACTCATACTCTCAGTTTTCATAGTTTTTGTTTGATTGCTGTGTAGTTGTATCCCATGCTGTAAATGGGCCTCTTCGAATAACCATCCCATCCACAGACCCAGACCCAGAGTCAGAATCAGAATCAGAATCAAATTCAGAGTCGGAGTCAGAGTCAGAGCCACAGGCAGCCACGAATTGGACAGCAGGCAAAAGTTTTGCTCAAAGGGTTGCAAATGATTTTTGAGTTTGTGTCGAAAATCCCAAAAAGTTGATTTATCGTTTTAATAATTCTTCAACAGCAGCAACAACAACAACAAGCACGACAGCAATTGGACTGAGACTTAATATAAAATGAAATGAAATCGAAATGACAAAAATGTGCGCAGCAAAAATGCACTCATCTAATAATATTTGTACAAGTTGTGCACAACGTTGCCATACTTCAGCTTGTCTGCGCTGTTGTCAAATTTCAATTGAAGTCATTCAAGGTAGTTTCAAGGGATTCAATTTAAAACAAAGAGCATATTAATTTTAATTGACCAATAATCATCAGAATGTGTAGCGATGTTGTCAAACTTCAGCCAAAATGCGCTGTTGTCAAATTTCAAAGATAATAGTTTTAAAGATTTTTACGATAGATTGATAATAAGATAAAAAACTCATTACAATATTGACTTGAGATGAGACGTTGTCAAATTTCATTTAGCCTTGTTGCCCAATTTCAGCTGCAGAAGCTGCCTGTAGTTTTGAGAGATATGTGTATGATTTCTTTCTAACAGCCTGTAAAATATTAATGAAGTCGAGTGGGTGTGTGGGTGTGTGTATAGCTAAGACACACACACACACACACACGCACAACCCTTGGCATACCCGTACACTTGCGCCGCATGCTAATTGCGTTTATTTAACAAAACAAATTTTTTACATTTTCCAGTTGTGTGAGGGGAAAAACTGACTCAATTGAGTTGGCAATTAGATGGCTGCCAGTTAGGGGGGATTTACTTTTGGAGAGGTGAATGGGGTATACAACATTTTTATGCAATTAATTTGAGTCGTCGTCGTTGTCGTTGTCGTCTTGTCATTTCGTTCCCGTTCGCGTTCGCATTCGCATTCTCATCGAGGGTTGGATTCTAGAAGTTATCGTCCTTAGAAGCTCTCACATGTCTCGTATGCTAATGAAAAATCGAACACGCAACCCCGACTTCCCCAATTCCAGCTTTAGATGTTCATATTAAGACAGGGTTGGGCCTGGTGCTGCCTTTTGATTGATAATGAAATTAACTGACTCACTGACTCCCTGGTCTGGTCTGGTCTGGTCTGGTCTGTTCGAGTCTAGTAGAGTTGACTGCTTAGCATTTCTTGGCATGACATGTGGCTGGCAAGGCAGGGACACATGTTTATATTTATTTATATACTTATATTTATGTTTATGCGTTTTTAATGCCAATTATGCATTATTGCTGTTGCCAACATTCTGGCCCATTGTTTATGGCCAATAATCATAATCTCGCATAGGCATAGTTTGTTGCCTATTAACTCATATTGATAAAATACGACTCTATAGAAGCAAAAGTTTTGCCAATCAACTGACTGTCTTCATATGCGACACAAATAAGGCAATGACACGCAAATTACCAATTGGCATTATGTTGATTAGGGACACGTTTTTCTTCTCCAAATATCGAAATCAAGGGTACAGTCAGCGCAAAAAGTCCACGGTTTTTTGTAAGTAAGTTTGTTTGACGCTGCCTTTGGCATATGCGTCAATTAAAAACCGCGCCATTAAATTAATTTTAATCACATAATAAGAAATATACACACACAAACACACACACACGCACAACCACACCAATACACACACACACACGCCACCTGGCTGTCATTAAAAAATTTTGTTGCATACCGCACGGCGCAAAACTTTATCTTGTCAACTTTGTTGCGACGCCACGTTTTCTTACCGCCCTCCCTCCCTATCGCTCTCTCTCTCTCTCTCCCGCAGGCACGTCGCTCACACACACATGTCTCGCTTGTCTCTCACGTGCCTCACGCCCTCCCCCCACCACACGTTGCTGTCGTTGACGCACTTAAGAAAAATTCCCTTGTCAAATTTGCCAATTATCATATTTTCATCAAACAAACAAAGTTCCCAAAAACTCAAACGCTCGCTGCCGGCGCTTTATTCCCTCCCCCTCCCCACACTTAATTTTGCCCACCCGCATATTGTACCTATACTTCGTTCCCCTCAATATCCCCTCTCCTTTATCTATACACCTGTGGCTGTATCTGTGGCCTGTTGCCAGCAGCTTCACTTGAGTCTCTGGCAATCAGCGACGTTCTCGTCCTCGTTGTTAATTTTATTAAAAATTATTTTATAACTCTCGAACTTTTGCACATACGCGACGCGACTTACCTCTTTGTAAACCCCCCTGAACTTCACTCCACTCCACTCCACTCCCATCCGCTGCTGTCTGATTGTTGTTGTTGTTTAAATATTGATGTGTGCAATTACAACGACAACAACAGGCAGTCAGGCAGGCTGAAAGCGCAACCACAGCAACCACAATGGCAGACAATAATCAGAAAGTTTGCCCTTCAACTTGAACAACTACCGATTCGGAACTTTATCGAAAAATACTTCAACTAAAAAGTACCAAACGTAGAGTATCTTTAAAAAACGAAAAACATCAATTTATCTTACGCATCAGACAGTAGATTTTAATGAAATATGTTTTAGCTCTCTTATTAATGAGAAACCTTTGAATATATCAAGAAAATCTTCTTTAAGAATTTTCAAAATATTAATTTCTACTTTTTTCTTGCAGATTAAAGCACTTTTGGATGAGCTGCAACGCCTTCGCGCTCTGGAGCAAACTCACCTAGTACAAATCCAAAGGCTCGAGGAGCATTTGGAGGTGAAGCGACAGCACATAATGCGATTGGAGGCGCGTTTGGATAAGCAGCAAATCAATGAGGCATTGGCCGAGGCAACTGCATTGGCGGCCGCTGTTAATGCGGCAGCCACAAATAATAATAACAATAATAACAACAATAGCAATAGCAATATCACTATCAACAATAACAGCAACAGCAACAACAACAACAACAATCACAGTAGCCAGAGCAGTGAGAACAACAACGAGACGACAACAACAACAACAGCGACAGCGACAGCGACAGTGTTCAAATCAGCAACAGCAACAACAACAACAGATCTGACATCGACTCATCCTCATAATGACGATGATGACGACAACGATGACGATGATAATGATCATGATCATGTTCATGATCATGAGCTGCGAGATGCTGATGATGATGAGGATATGGAAATTACAGGCAACGAGCAACAACAACATCCCGTTGCAAACAATCGTCATGAGGATGACAACGATGAGGAGGAGTCCGAGGAGCACGATGTCGAATTGTCCAACGCCACAGCCACGGCGGAAAGCAATGAGCTGAAAATCAAAAACGAGCAGATGTAAGTTAATGTCACAAAGCTAACCTCGAATTGCATTCCAGTTGTTGCAATCTAACCTAAAAAAAAGAGATTAGAAGTTCAAAATACAAAAAGCAACGCTTCTATATAAAATATTAATGATGATTTAAAAGCTTACATTTATCTTTGACTTACATATTATGCCAATGCACGATAATCATCTATAAGTTATTAAGTTTCATTTTCATTTCGTTTCTAACATTTAAGTTTTATTTGGTTTCATTAAATTCAAAGCTTAACATCAAAAATTAAAATGTTTTTCATGGTTAGTTCCATTCATGTTTCATTTCCACTCTGTTTCTATTCCAATTTGTAACCCTGATACTCTCATTTTTATAAATTCGCCAATTTGACATGCTGTAATATTTATGTTTCATTTCTATTTCGTTCCCTCTCCAACAGCAGTCCACTGGATCTGAACGTGCTCAGTCCACAGTCGGCCCTCGCCGCTGCCGCCGCCGCAGCCGCAGCCGCTGCCTGCGCCAACGATCCGAACAAGTTCCAAGCTCTGCTCCTGGAACGCACCAAGGCGTTGGCCGCCGAGGCGCTCAAAAATGGCGCCAGCGATGCGTCGAATGCGAATAGCGATGGTGAGTATAGTCAAAAGTGTGGGCAACTGTACCCACTTTCAGTTGTTCAGTTCAGTGACAACGATTCTTCGATTCAATTCAATTCGATTCGAATAAATTCAGTTCAGTTTAGTTTGGCTTGGTTTTTTTTTTTTTTTTTTTTTTTTGATATTTACTTTTTGTTCATTTGCCGCTTGTTGCAAATGTTGCAATGTTGGCTTATCAATCGTTAAGCTGACTTTGATTTAACCCGCCCAACGACAACACTTGGCTCCCAGGAGAGCCATTTATGGTTTGTTTGACTGACGTCGATTTGTTATCGCCATTACGGACTTGCGGCGCCAATTTTTATGGCCCTGCCCTCATCAACTGTCAACAGAGCGCAGAAGAGGAAGAAGAACAAGCGATTTACCAGCGATCAGTCGACACCAGACAACGCGTGCTTCTCTCCTGTTCTGTTCACTTCTCTTCTGTTCACTTCTCCTCGCTTCTCTCTACTCTCTACTCACTACTCTTTCCGTTTTCGTTTTGATTCTTCGCAATTTGTTTTATATTCTTGATTAATTTTATAATATTTGCATTAAGAAACGTCAATGTACGTTGTCATTGTTGTCCTACTCGTTGTTGTTGTTGTTGTTAACGATTGTTGTTGTTGTTGTATTAAACTTTTGCTTTTGTTGTTACTCTGCATGCTTATCGATAATATTTACCTCAACAAAAGCCAAACACAGCAGTTGACAATCATCATCATCATTATTATTACAAGAGCTCGTTTTTTATGATCCTCATCATCAACAACAACACACACATTTCAATGTGTTCTCTATCCATCTATATCTATCTATCTCTCTCTCTCTCTCTGTGTCTCTCTAAATATGAGTCTTTATATATTTACATCAATTACAAACAATTACCCACACATACACACTCACAGTTTCTTTGTTGTTTTGTTGTTCGAATTGGCAAAAAGCGAAAAGCAAAAAGTGCAAAAATGTTGGCTAAAAAACCAAAAAAAAAACAAATTGAAAGCAAAATCTAAAATTCAATTTTGATTAATTTTTGGCGTTTTGTTCCATGGATGTTGTTGAAATCAGTATACCAAAATACAAAATACTTAATACCAAAAACCAAACAAAAAATAAATACCAAATGTTTATGATAAATGTGTAGCAACAACAAAAAGCACAACTTTTTTGTTGTTTCCCGCAGAACAACAACGTGCAACAGAGGCAGCGACAGCTGAACATGTGGCAGCAACAGATGATGCAGAAGAAGAAGGAGAAGAAGAAGCAGAAGAAGCAGCAGCAGCAGCCAAGTCACAGCCTGACACTAGCAAAAATGACATGGGAACGAATGAAAATGAAACATTGCCCGATGCCAGTTTGCAGCCAAAAGTCGAAATTATTGACACTGACGATGCCGATGCCGATGCCGATGCCGATGATGGCAACCCTGGCAACCCTGTCACGCAGGGCGTTGAGGCGACAGGTCAGACGCTAGAAGAGCAGCTGGTCAACAGCTATTGGAGGCGTGGCTTTGAAACGAGCACAACAGCAGCAGCAACTGGGAGCAAAACGCCAACAATTTATCAAAATGCCAATGCGGTGCAGCAGCAACTGTTGCCGCCACCGCCGCCGCCGCCACAGCAGCAGCAACAGCACTTTGCCACGCAACAACAACAACAACAACAGCAGCATCAACACTATCAGCAACAACAACAACAACAGCAACATGGGCCCTCGTCCACTGTGCTGCTCAGTCAATTGGTTAACTCAACTTTCTCACATGCCAATCACTCCTCTTGTTCCAATTCCAAATCAACTCGCCTAGATGCCGCAACACACCAGCAACATCAACAGCAGCATCAGCAGCAACATCAGCAGCAGCACCAGCATCCACTCCAGCAGCAGCAATTGTTGCAACAGCAGCAACATCATCACAACAGCAGCAATAGCAGCAACAGCAGCAGTAGCGCCGCTGTCAGCGATCCACTGAACCACCATCACCACGCGCACCACCACGCCCATGGGCATGGTCAATTGCTGCACTCGGCGCATCATTTGCATCATGGCGGCGATTCCAATTCATCCAGCGCCAATAGCACACCGAACAGCACCGCTCAGCTGGCGGCAAGTATTGCCAACACGCTGAACGGCAACAAGTCGCTGTTGCAGGCAGCAGCCGCTGCCAATGTCGCTGCCGCCGCTGTCGCCGTTGCCGAGGACAACAACAACAGCCTGACGCCAGCTGCCGCCGCGGCAATGGCGGCACATGCCCAGCATGCCGCCGCCTTGGGCGCCCCGAGTTTCTTGCCCAACCTGCCCAGTTTGCCGGCATTCCAATTTGCCGCCGCCGCAGCCGTTGGACAGGATGCCCGAGCGCATTTCCGGTTCGCGGATGCCGAATTGCAATTGCAGCCGGGTGTCTCGATGGCCGGTCGATTGGGTGAGTCCCTCATACCCAAGGGCGATCCCATGGAGGCCAAGCTGCAGGAGATGCTGCGCTACAACATGGACAAGTATGCGAATCAGGCGCTGGACACACTTCACATCTCGCGACGCGTCCGTGAACTGTTGTCGGTGCACAACATTGGCCAACGTCTGTTTGCCAAATACATTTTGGGCCTGTCCCAGGGCACCGTCTCCGAGCTGCTGAGCAAACCGAAGCCCTGGGATAAGCTCACGGAGAAGGGTCGTGACAGCTACCGCAAGATGCATGCCTGGGCCTGTGATGATAACGCCGTCATGCTGCTCAAATCGCTCATACCCAAGAAAGGTGAGTGTTACACGTTTCCAGTTTTCAGTTTTCAGTTTAGTTTAGTTTAGTTAGTTTTATTATCGTTAGCAGACTCTAGTTTTAGTTTAGTTTTTACCTATGACCTGCCTCCCCGCCCCCTCCCCCCTTCCTCTGTCACTGGTTTCCTGACAGCCTTCGCATTATGTGGCAGCACTGGTTTTGAAGCAGAGCTGACAGCTGCAAGACAGACAAACTGACAGTTAACTGCTCTCAATCACACAAAAAGCTGCTCGCTATGAAAGTCGACTTTCAAAAATGACGCTGAGATTTTAATGATTCTGGTTTTTTTTAGGGATTTTGGAATTGAAACACTTGAACTTCATTTTAAATGAGCCCTAACAATTCGTTCCTTTCTTATATCATTGAGTTGAGCTTAACTTGGACTTTAGCTAACTTTTTTGCTTCTTAAAAAAAATTAAATTTAAATATATAATACTACATAAGCTAAACAATTAATTAATTAAACTAATCTAGCTTAAGGGCGCTACAATTCGGAATTGAAATACTCGCTTATCATTTCATTCATTTTTTTTATATCGTATACTTCTTTTTTTTAAATTAGCTTATTACTGACTTCTTCAACAAAGGCTACAAATCGAAATTCAAACATTTGTGCTGCATTTGTCATTTAGCAATTTATTTATTGCCCTTATCGGTATGTGATGTTTTGAGATGTTTGGAATTGAAACACATTGAACTGCGCCATTTTTTCATATTTCGCCGCGTTCCCGTTTAGCAATTCGCCCATTCTGCTGATTTCATGTTGATTTTGTACAACACTTTGGCATTATTCAATTCAATTCAAATTCATTTCATTTCATTTTCATTTGTTTTGGCGCACGGCCAAAACATTCAAATGTGAAATTTTAATTATTTTTGATTTTTGCGTATAATCAACGTGCCAACAGTCAACGAGTCAACAACAGCAACAGCAACAAACACAAACACAACAACAACAAAAACAACAACAGCGACAACAACCACATTTGGCGACAACTGGATGCATTTCGTGCGTCCATTTTGCCTGTCGCCATACATTTTGGCAAATTTGCACATTAGGCGCAAAATGTTGTGTAGAAAAATGAACTTTGGGAATGGAATGGAATGCGTTGTTACAAAAAGTGAGAGAGATCTTTGGCCAGCGATTGCCAAACAACTTTGATTTCCTGTCACATACATATGTATGTATGTATGTATATAACATATGTATGCATGTATGTATCTATGTTTGTCGTTTGTTTTGTTGTCTTGGTTAAGTTTTATTGATTAGTCATCAATTGAACGTTGAAGGCAGCAAGGGAACTAGGAGAACTAAATATGCCAGACTGTGGCTACAAATATGTCAATGCAAAAGTATTTTTAAAGTTCCAGCTAAGGCACAGACACGCACTTAACACACACACACACACACACTTACACATTCACACACATATACACACAAATACACAACCGCCCGTTGTGGCTTGGCAAAGTTAATCAAAGTTTTTCTGTGGTTCCCTCTGTTTGCCCAATGCATATGTGACTATAAATGTGTGACTGTGTGACTGTGTGTGTGTTTGTGTGTGTCTAAGTGCATGCAAATGTTGACAATTAATTTATGACGATTACTCATGGCAGCTAAACTAACTGTTCATATATTTATGTGTATGTGTGTGCTGCAATTTTCCGCCGACTTTTCCAACTCGGTTTTTTTTTTTTGTATTTAATACAATTGTTGCCCTCGCCGTGTCATGTTGGCTTGTCAGTTAATTATAAGCAAATAGGCGCCTAGAAGTAGGCAACACAGCGCAGCAAATAGCCACAATTCTAGTAGTTACCAATAATAATAATAATAATAACAATAATAATACAAAATAATGCAAATAAAAATCATGATAAATTCAACAATTTTCGCAATACTTTGAAGTCATTGTCGGAGCGGCAAGTGGAAGTCGAGTGTAAAGCGCGTCAATGATTTTTGAATTGTAATTGTTTAAAGCGCCAGAGTCGCGAGAGAGAATGAGTTGGAAAATGGCATGGAAATGGAATTGGTTGGGTGAATGAACGGGCAGGGACGGCGGAGGACGAAGCGACGCGACGACTGCCGTGACAATTGGTCTGTGAAAGGCTTGAAACAAAATATATATATATATATAAAAAAAAAAAGAAAACAAGAACAAGAGCAGCCGCTAACGTGAAGTAGAATTAAATGTAAACAACGTGAACAACAACAGCAACAATAAAATGCAACTGCTGCCTTCAACGAGGCATGCAAAACGTTGACGTGCCGAGCGTTTGAAGTCGTCGTCTTTGTGGTGGACAAAGTGCGCCAAGGGGGTCACCAAGCGGGCAGGGGGGCGGGGGGCAGGAGCCAGAGGAGTGCACTGTGGAGTTGTGCCAAGGGCGGGCGTTACGCCTAACGATTGGTAACCCCCAAACCCGTTCAGCAGCATAGTGTGGTTTAGGTTTCTGGTAGCACCAACAAGAACACCACCAACACCACCTCCACCGAAGCAACAAAGTTTTCCCGTTTTTTGGTTTGTTCTCCGTTAATTTTCCCCGTTTTCCCCATACAAACATATATATTTTTATTTATTTATTTTTCACTTTTAAAACATTTAACGACAATTGATGCATATTAAACGGCGCAAAGGGGCAAAGCGAGTGGGGGAAAACTATTGAAAAGTTGCAAAATGTTGGCGAATGGCAAAAGCAGCTATGATTGTTATAATGTTATCGACAATTCGATAAATATGGCTATCGATAACAACATTAGTATGAAGAATGACAAATCTAAATAAGTAGATAAGCCAAATTTAATATAATTGTTGATAAAAATATCGATAAATTGTCAATCATTAAATGTAGTCATCACAGTACCACTGTGCAAGCACAAACACACCACTGTGCACTAGTTGCCAGAAAGTTGACAATGCTTTGCTCCAACACAACAGAAAATATGCAGAAATAAAAAACGAGAGCAGAAATAGGAGGCAAGGGGCGGCACAGGGCGGGGCAACCAAGTGGCGTTTAAGTGCTCAATTCAAACTGCGTTTAGCATTGCAAAGCATACAACAAAAATTAAAGAGCGAGGAACAAAAACTAAACAAAACAGCACAGAACAGAACAGAACAGAAAAAAAGCAAGCGAAACTCGACGTCATTTTAGCCTCGTCAGACGACGCGTCGTATACGTAATGCCAAATATTTGTATAAGCGGGAAGGGTAGGGGGC
This sequence comes from Drosophila subquinaria, assembly GCA_037043405.1. Lineage (NCBI taxonomy): Eukaryota > Metazoa > Arthropoda > Insecta > Diptera > Drosophilidae > Drosophila > Drosophila subquinaria. The sequence goes on along the minus strand of JBAMBL010002320.1, from coordinate 53,492 downwards.
AAGGGGTAAGGGGTAAGGGGAGCAGCGAAAAGCCAACTCGTTATGGCAGCTAATAATACTAGCATATTAACACATAATTTTAGCAGACATCGTCTATTTGTTTTAGCCAACAAAAGTCGCAGCAGCCAAAAAGTCGGGCGAAAAGTGCGTGGCCCAAAATAGAATAGAGAAGCACGACAAAACAAAAGGAAAACAAAAGAAAAGAAATGAAAACAACACACGCAGTTTAGAGGGTAGCAGAGGGGAAGAGTGAACCTGTAACAGATCGACAGTAGAGAGAGATAGAGACAGCGAGAGGAAGAGGGAGAGGAAGAAGAAAAAAAAGACAAAAGCATTCCAAATGCCAAACGACAGACGCTGCCTGGCACTTTTATTTGCCGCCGTTTCACAAATTATTTGTCACCAGCCATAAAGCGAAATATGTGCCTCACACATACACACACACACACGCACAGAAAGAGAGAGAGAGGGGAAGGCTGGGGGGCCTCTGACTAAGTGGCCAACAGGCCGTATCAATTCCTGCGCTTTTTGGCCTCATATTTAAGCATTTTCTCTTCTTTGATTGTATTTTATTTTATTATATTTGATTTTATGAAAATTGCTTTATATTCATTCAGCCAAAGGAGAAGGTGAAGGAGGTGCAAATATAGAAGGGGAGCTGGGGGGGCAGGGAAACTCAACGGAATGTGCTTTGCCATAACAATGGGCGTGGCAGATGCGTGGGCAAACGGAATAATAAACATAAATCAGCGTAAAGCACATTCAACAATTTTTATAAATGTGATTAAATTCGAAAAATATATATGAGAACACACATATTCGCATTCATATTCGTATTCGTATTCGTATTCGTATTGGTATTCGTAAAATGATCGCTTTGAGTATGTAGATATGCTCGTTTGTGAATACAGAAGGTGGATATTTGGGAAATTGATGGCATAAATCTTTGATTTCTTGGCCCATGACTCAGAAGACAGGCGAATACATTTGACTTCAGATCGAATGCATGCATGAATGCCGCGCATGATTCAAATGATTCACAATTGCCTAGGGAGGCTGACAGTAAATGAATTATAGTATAGTGAAAAGGCAACACAAATGCACTAAATAAAAAACTTAAACAACACAGCATACCCTCTTCTGTCGTCTACAGGGTATGCATAGATAAACGTTGTCTATGTGCATGTTAACTGACATGCCACGCCCAGCGGGGGGCGCACAGACAGACAGACAGACAGACAGCTAAAAAAAACTTTGTCTTTCACATTTTTGCCGCAAAATGTTGCACATGTCTCGCTCCCGTGTTGCACTCGTTGTTCTTGTTGTTCCTGTTGTTGTTGTTGTTTCTGCTTTAACTTTTATTTTAATTTGCGCTTTTTCGCGTTTTTGTTACTCCAGCTAATTACTTTGTAATGAACTTTGACAACAACAAATCGCAGCCGAAAAATAAATAATAATAATAATAAAAACCAAAAAAAGGCAAAAAAAAACCTGTTAAATTACCTGCGCAAATTTCAAGTCATATTTTTGCGCTTAATTGCAAGATAAATACGATAAAGAAATCCGATTTCGAATTTGCCCCTCCGTTTAATCTGCCCTCTTAATTCTTTTCCCCCTTTCAATAATTCTCCTTGTTTCCGTCGCTTTGTTTCAACTGATTTGAATTGCAATTGAAATTGAAAAATTGGCGTTTTTTGCTGTTTGATGTTGTCGGTTGTTGTTGTTGTTGTTGTTATTGTTGCTGTTGCTGTTGTTGTTCTTAGCTTCAGTTGGAAGGGATTGTGGTGCATACCTCAACCCCTTCCCTTGCTTACCTCTTCATTTGCCATGCTACGTTTACCCTCAGCTCAGTTAGAAGAAAGTCGTTGCGCCTCAAGTAGGTGTCTCATTCTTTCTCTCTCTCTCACTCTCTCGCGGTGTCGAGAGTTTTGCCTGCTTTTTAATTGACACTTCTGCTAATACAAAACCTTACACCCTTTGCCAGAACACACACACACACACACACACACAAGGAGAGACACAACAACTGACTGGCATTTTAATTAGAAAATTTTTCTTGCAATTAATGCAAATTGCGTGCGTGTGCCAATTTCAATGCGCAGTTCAATTGTGGCGGCTTTACCGTTACAACAACCTCACACCCCTCTAACCTACACCCTGTACCCCTAGCCTTAACCCATACCAAGTGCAAAACCCTTTTTATTTTTTGCCAATATGAAGTATGATTACATATTTGTGTGCTGGCAAATATTTATTGTATTAGGAAAAGCGCCACAGGAAAAACTCAACAAAGCAAAAAAAGACAACAACAAAAACTGTAAGAACGGGAGCGGGATAAAGGGGAGAAGAAATGGGTAGGGGGTTGGGTTGGGTTGGGTCAGGGCAATGGCACTCATCGTGTCTGGGCGAGAATATTCGTCTGATTTGTTATAAAAGGCAAATATTCATCAAGCAAATTGTGGCACAGGTGGTGGTGCTATGGGTGGTACGAGGCTTAGACCCACCAATATATATACATATATATGTATATGATATGATATGATATGCTCATATCTACAATATTTTTATAACAGCTAACGGACGTCCAAAATCCAAATCCTTTTGAATGACAATTTGGTCAACATGTTCCTCTCTAATAAATTACAAACAACACACACTCACACACACACACACACATTCTGACAATAAATGAAAAGCGCAGACAAAAAAGTGGCTAACGGTAACAAAAAAAAATCAGAAACAAAAAAATAACGAGAAATATACAAATATATCCATATTTTTATAAATTGAAAAGGAGGAGAAAAAGAGCTTGTAGAGAGGGAAGAGTGCGGGGAAAGCGGGGGGCATTGCGTTATTTAAAAGTCGCGTCTGTCTGCAAAACTGTCGCTCTGCTGGGCAAATGAAGGTAAACCAAAAGCCAAGCCACGTGAGCAGCTTCAATTCGGATGTACAGCCATTAAAGCACATGTATCAAAAGCAATTAATGGACTTGAAATGTTAACTTGAGTTTGGCTTAACAATGAATTAAGATTTCATCGCTTATTTATTTTTATTTGATCAATTATTTATTTATTAAACTCAAATTTCTTCACTTAAACAAAACTGTCTCATTTTTGGCTCTGTAATATTTAAGTTCTGAGCAACTTTAAACTATTGTTCAACTGAAGCTTTAAGCACACAGATATTAGGCTAATGCCAGTCTGCTTATTGAGTGTTGAGTTTATGTGTGACAGTTGACAGTGCATTGCCCTGACTTGAAAAGAAACACAACAAAAAAAAAAGAAATCATAACTCGAATTCAAGCTACAACTTCAATCGGAAATTCCATTCGCAATTTCAGTTTCAGTTTCAGTAGGATCACGAGTAACTCCGTCTCCGGCTAAAGAGCGCTTAAGCTGTCTGTGTCTGTGTCTGTGTCTATGTCTCTATGTCCCGACCTGTCGTGTGGGTCAGCCAGGTGTCATCAATGTCATCTTCGACTTTATAACACAAAAACACTTTGTAATCCCCAAATGAAGCGACGACGAAAAAATTGAAAAAATCATTTCAAGCAAAAGTTGCGCTGCTGGAAAATAAAAAATACCTAGAAAAAATGATAGAAAACTGTTAAATCCAAAATGCTGGCCACAGAGGATGTGGCATGTGCGGCATGTGTGGCAAGTGGCTTGTGGTCATGAGCAACGTTACGATCTATTGTAGTTGTTGGTCCTTTTATCGCCTTTTATCCATCGCCATCGCCATCGCCATCATCTCATTGGAGTCGACTTTGTCGACGTTGTCGACGCTCTTTGGTTTATTGTATTTCGATTCGAATTCGTTCGAAAAAATCTCGCTCGCTTCAATTGGCACGAGTTCCGTCCAAACATTTGTCATTCATGTGTTGATTTCCGTTTCCTGTGCTCTTAATCTATGTCCCTGTGCTGGCTGTACAAGTGTTTGCTCCTTTGGGCCATCGATTATGCTTTTTGGGCAATTGTAAACCGATTTTCAGTTATTTCGTTTCGCTGCCACGCCCCCAAACACACACACACACACACACACACACACTGACTGCACTGACTGATTGATGTTGGCAAAACCACAAGCATGCCACACAGCATAAGGTAGGGGGTTGGTCCATGCCACTTGTGCGATTATTTAACAATTTAGCAGTCGAAATATTTAGCTCGATTTTTTCTTTTATGTATTTTTCTTTCAGCGACATTTAACGAGTGGAACCAAAACAACAAAATCAAAAAACATGAACCTACTTCACAAATTCCAATTGAATTTCTGCAAAGAATTTTTCCCTATTGCTGTTGTTGTTGTTGTTGTTATTGTACTCTTTCAATTGCAATTGAATTCACATTCATTTATTCATTTCGACTCGACTCGCGTTTCGTTTATGGCCACAACCAACTGGCTGTTGGCCAGCTCGCTTCGATGAGCATTTGCCCCATGCCCCCAATTCATGCCACACACATCAGCTTCCCATTGGCAGTTCTGTGTTGTCCCTTGCCCCACAAAAAATTCACATACAACAAAAAAACATTTTGATGCCATGACGCGTGCCAAATTAGCGCGCCGCATTGCATTGAACTATTTGAGAAGCACATCCATCCATACAACACATACATACATATTTTGGACTGGCTTGTAATATATTTTTTTATTAAATTGTGTTTCTTTTTTTTTTTTTAAATATTTTAATATTTTTTCTTTTATTTTGTTGAACAAGCTGCCCCCCATTGATGTTGTTGCTTTGGTTCACGGTTCGCTTTGTTTGTGGTCGACGTTTTGTTGATTGCAAATCAAATGGTGTTATAATTGGGCTATGGAAGGGTTAAGCACAGGCAAAGGGGTGGAGCTGGGCATTATTTATAATGCACCAAATGCTTATCAAATTTTCTACACTGCACAGTAAAATTATTTGAAATTTGCTTGAAAATTGCATTGAATTTAAAAGACTTGCATGAGATTGAAATTGAATTTGAATTTGGTTGTTTTGATTTTGCTCATTTGTGTTTTGTGCATTTTGCACAGTGTATTATGGGTAGAAATGAAAAGTGCATCAGGCATCGGGCTTTTCAAATGCTGCGCCGCTTTATGGCCACAAATTTGCGCTGGCTTTTTGAACGCTTTATGGCTTAATTGGCTCTTGGCCTGGTCAAGCCAGGCCTATACACTGTTTGGTCGGGTCGGGCTGGGTTCGGTTCGGTTTGGCTTGGTTTGGTTTCGTTTGGTTTTGGGTTTGGTTCACTATCAATTGGTCAGCAATAAATGAGCAAAAAACCGAATGCGCATAAACTTTATAACGTTTAATGGGCGATGCCACTTTACGATCAATATACATTTAACATTCAACTTATGCGCTCTTCTTCTTCTGCTTTGGCTTACTCTATAGACTCTGGACTGCCACAATATGCTGGTCGCGGCGCTGGCGGCGATGATTCCATGTCCGAGGATCGCATTGCCCACATACTCAGCGAGGCGTCGTCTCTGATGAAAACCAACGCGGCAGCTGTGCAACAGCAGCAGGAGCATCAGCGTCGTCACATTGGCGGCGACGATACGCACAGCAATGAGGACAGCAAATCGCCGCCTCAGAGCTGCACTTCACCATTCTACAAGGTCGATCAGCAGCTGAAGCAACAGCAGCAGCAGCAGCAGCAGCAACAGTTGCTCGTCTCGGAGCACGCGCAGCGCGAGCAACGCGAAGCGGCTGCTGCCGCCGCCGCCGTTGCCGTTCACCAGCAGCAGCGCGAGCAACGGGAGCAGCGCGAGGCGGCGCAGCGGGAGCAGCAGCAGCGACTGCGTCACGAGGATTTGGCGCAGGACAAGATGGCGCGTCTGTATCAGGAGCTAATGGCCCGCACGCCACGTGAGGCATCCTTCCCAAGGTGAGTGAAGCGGGCGAAACGATTCAATCGGTTAACGGGTAGCGATAGAAACGGTTAAAAATTTAAGCTTAAGGGTTATCGATCGTTTAACTGTCGTGTCGCCTTGACTGCAATACCTTAAAGTTGAAATCAATAAATATTCGGGTCTGTTCCAACAACAAAGTTTTAGTCTAATTTACCTTCTATCTGCTATATTCAACCTGAATTACTTAGAATGCATTTTCGAAACGTTTTCGAAACCGAGTTCGAAAAGTAAAAACAAGCCCATTTCGATCGGAATTTTGAACAGCACATAGTAAAAAGTTAGTTTTCATTTCGTTTTTACTTTTTGAAAACGTTTGAAATTCGGAACAGGCCTGTATAATTCAATTCAACTCAACTCATAATTTTGAAAATTAAATTAAATTCTCGTTTCTCTTAAACAGTCGCATAAATTAAGACATATTTTACTTTAAACAATTTGGAAAAATATTTCGGGCTTCGTAGATTTTCATCTTAAATAACTTTCGACTACTTTATCAGTAATATAGAATTCCTTGAATCTGAATTGCTTAAAACGGGCGTTCTAGGTCTGGGGATTTTGATATACTATAATTTGAAGAAGGATTTTGAAAATTTTTGATAAATTTGATTTTTTTTGTTTCGACCTTACAGCTTTTTGCTGTCGCCGTTCTTTGGCGGTGCCGCCGGCATGCCTGGAGCAGCAGCCAATCCATTCCCCGCGGCAATGGCCGCCGACGAGAATATGCGTCATGCGTTCGAGCGGGAAATCGCCAAGTTGCAGCAGCAGCATCAGCAGCAGGCGCAGGCCGCCAGTTTTCCCAACTTTTCCAGTTTGATGGCACTGCAGCAGCAGGTGCTGAACGGCGCGCAGGATCTGTCGCTGGCCGGCAAGGACATCAAGCTGAACGGCCAGCGATCGTCGCTGGATCAGCACAGCGGCAGCAGCAGCAGCAAGGACGGCGAGCGTGGCGATGATGAGCGGAGTTTCACGGCCTTGCCACATGCCCGCAAATCGGATGGCGGCAACACACCGGCACCGCCCGCACCACCAGCACCGCCCGCACCGCCGAACAGCAGCAATCCGAATGCGTCGACAAATGCAGCCGGTGTTGCCGTCAGCGGCAGCAACTCAGCAGCGCCGAGTCCACTGAGCAACTCGATCCTGCCACCGGCGCTGAGCAGCCAGGGCGAGGAGTTTGCGGCAACGGCGAGTCCGCTGCAGCGCATGGCGTCCATCACCAACTCGCTGATCACACAGCCGCCGGTGACGCCGCACCACTCGCAGCCGCAGCGACCCACCAAGGCGGTGCTGCCGCCGATCACCCAGCAACAGTTCGACATGTTCAACAACCTCAACACCGAGGACATTGTGCGACGCGTCAAGGAGGCGCTCTCCCAGTACAGCATCTCGCAGCGGCTGTTCGGCGAGTCCGTGCTCGGCCTGTCGCAGGGCTCCGTCTCGGACCTGCTGGCCAGACCCAAGCCCTGGCACATGCTGACCCAGAAGGGCCGGGAGCCCTTCATACGCATGAAGATGTTCCTCGAGGACGAGAATGCGGTGCACAAGCTGGTGGCCAGCCAGTACAAGATCGCGCCCGAGAAGCTGATGCGCACGGGCAGCTACAGCGGCAGTCCGCAGATGCCGCAGGGACTGGCCAACAAGATGCAGGCCACGCTGCCCATGCAGAAGATGATGAACGAGCTGAAGCTGCAGGAGCCGGCGCAGGCGCAGCACATCATGCAGCAAATGCAGGCGGCCGCCGCCATGTCCGCGGCCATGCAGCAGCAGCAACAGGCGGCCGCCGCGCAAGCCGCCGCCGTGCAGCAGGCGCAGGCACAGGCCGTGCAGGCGGTGCAGGCGCAGCAGCAGAGCCAGCAGCAGCAGCAGGCGGCGGCGGCACAGCAGCAGGCGGCACAGTTGCTGCACCACCAAAACATGCTGCTGACGTCACCGGGCCTGCCGCCGCAGCACGCGATCAGCCTGCCCGCGGCCAACACGCCCAGCGGCCAGGCGGGCGGCAATCCAGTGCAGTCCGTGGGCACGCCCGTCAGTGGCGAGAAGAAGCCCATGATGATGCCGGTGCATGGCGGGGCACATGGCCCGAATGCGATGCGCAGCCTGCACCAGCACATGTCGCCCACTGTGTACGAGATGGCCGCACTGACCCAGGATCTGGATACGCACGACATTACCACCAAGATCAAGGAGGCGCTGCTGGCCAACAACATTGGCCAGAAGATCTTTGGCGAGGCGGTGCTGGGCCTGTCGCAGGGCTCCGTCTCGGAGCTGCTCAGCAAACCGAAGCCCTGGCACATGCTGTCGATCAAGGGGCGCGAGCCCTTCATCCGCATGCAGCTGTGGCTCAGCGATGCCAACAACGTGGAGCGTCTGCAGCTGCTGAAGAACGAGCGGCGGGAGGCGAGCAAGCGGCGACGCAGCACTGGACCCAATCAGCAGGACAACAGCAGCGACACGTCCAGCAACGACACGAACGACTTCTACACGAGCAGCCCGGGACCCGGCTCGGTTGGGTCGTCGGTGAGCGGTGCCCCGCCCAGCAAGAAGCAGCGCGTGCTCTTCTCCGAGGAGCAGAAGGAGGCACTGCGCCTGGCCTTCGCCCTCGATCCGTATCCCAATGTAGGCACCATCGAGTTTCTGGCCAACGAGCTCAGCCTGGCCACGCGAACGATTACCAATTGGTTCCACAACCATCGCATGCGCTTGAAGCAACAGGTGCCGCACGGCCAGCCCGGCCAGGACAATCCGATACCCAGTCGCGAGAACACAAACGCCACGCCCTTCGATCCCGTCCAGTTTCGCATTCTGCTGCAGCAGCGGCTCGTCGAGCTGCACAAGGAGCGCATGGGCCTGAGCGGTGCGCCCATCCCCTACCCACCGTACTTCGCCGCCGCCGCGCTGCTCGGACGCAGCTTGGCCGGCATACCGGGCGCCGCAGCGGCGGCTGGTGCGGCAGCTGCCGCGGCCGCTGCCGTTGGCGCCGCCGGCGGCGATGAGTTGCAGGCATTGAATCAGGCGTTCAAGGAGCAAATGAGCGGCCTGGATTTGTCGATGCCAACGCTGAAGCGCGAGCGCAGCGACGACTATCAGGATGAGTTGGAGCTGGATGCCAGCGGTCACAACATGAGCGACAACGAGTCCATCGAGGGCGGCCACGAGCCGGAGAACACCGCCGTCTCCGACTACGAGAAGGCGCTGCAAAAGTCGGCGCTCGCCTCCGCCGCCGCTGCCGCCGCGTACATGAGCAACGCGGCGCGCAGCTCGCGCCGCAAGCCCGCGGCCCCGCAGTGGGTCAATCCCGCCGGCACTGGCACGCCTACGGCCGCAGCCGCTGTTGCTGCTGTTGCCGCTGCTGCGGCAGCTGCAGTCGCGGCCGGCGATAGCAGCGAGCGGATCATCAACGGCGTCTGCGTCATGCAGGCCTCCGACTACAGTCGCGACGAAAGCGACAGCGTCAAGGGCAACGACATGGACAACGACGAGCATGCCCAGCTTGAGATTGATCAGCGTTTCATGGAGCCGGAGGTGCGCATCAAGCAGGAGGAGGACGATGACGACGAGCAGCAGCAGCAGCAGCAACAACAGCAGCAGCAACAGCAGCAGCAACAGTTGCAGCAGGAAGAGAGCGGAGAGCAACTCAAGGTGATCAACGAGGAGAAGCTGCGCATGGTGCGCGTGCGGCGGCTCAGCAGCAACGGGGAGGCCGAGGAGCACTGCGCGGCAGCGCAGCAAGCGACGGTGGCAGCGACGCCAGCGACAGCTGCGTGGAACTATTAAATTCGAACTCGAATTTGAATTCGAGCTCTGAGAACAGCAGCTGAAGAGAGTGCAATGAAGACGTTTACTTGTGATTAAGTTTGGCAGCGGCCCCAGCAAATGTTTCGTTAGATACATCTATATACACGCATATATATGTAAACATAGCACATATACATACATATACATATACATATATATTTATATATATATACCTAGTTAGTAGACCTCTCAAATATATACATTTGCATATATATATATTTAATCTTTTTTTTTTTTTTTTAAATGATTGTAGTTGTAGCTAAAAAGTTTAGAGACGCTATGCGAAGCGCAGCAGCGATAGGGCAGCGCACAAGTATTAAATTGTTGGCTTTAAACTTGCCACGTGACCGACCCATACCCCCTTATCCCGACCCCTACCCAACCCTCCCTCCTCTTCCACGCTTCGACCACCAAATGAAAACAAAATATAAATATAAAAAAACAAAAACAAAACAACACTACCTAAAAACTCTACCAAAAGCCAAATCTGATGAGGCGCAGATTTTGCAAAAGATTTTTTGATTTCTTTACGACTTGAAGACTGTAAGCAAATGGCGGTAGATTTTTACAATTATTATTATTATTATTACTATTACTATTATTATTATTATGATTATTACCTTTTTTTTCATGCATTGTTAAGTGTACATAGATAAACAATAAATATGAAATATGCGATAAAATAAACAAAAAAAACAAAAATCAAACTCAATGCCGTTCTGTAAATAGACAAATTGTAGGCGTGGCGTAGGCGTCAAGTTTTCTTATATTTTCTTAACTAAATATTTCATTAAAATTTTTTTTTTTTTTTGTGTTGCACACAAAAGTTTTAACTATCTTTTGATCTCAAGCAGCACTAAACTCACACACACACACATACACAAACCAGCACATAACTGAAAAGATGGAAGAAAAACCACAAGAAAAAGTTTTTAAGAAAACACCTGAAAACTCGAACAACTGAAGGCGAACCCAAAGTAAAAGATAGTTAAAAGTTAATCTTAAAAAAAAAACATCTAAATCGTAGGCAACGTTTTTCCCATTCGTTTTTCTTGATTTCATTTTGACCCAAAAAAAAAAAAAATAAATAAAATATAAAAATCTAAATACAATAAATTTTGTAAATTTTGAATTTACGTAAAAAAATATAATGCTAAATAATTATTATGTAAAACACAATGTAAACTTTATAAACAATATAGCAAAATGCACTAAATTATTATTTATAATAATTATACTATATAAATATAGTTATTATATAGTATACATATACATACATATATATTAAGCATTATGCCGTTTATCAACATAAAATAACAGTACTTTAAATTTGCATTACAAATAGCATAATTTTTTTTTTATTGTGAACTAAAATATTGAAAAAAAACATAAAAATTAAAAATAAAATAAAAACAACAGAACCGCATATCGTACTAAAGAAAATTCACAAGTTAAACCAGAATAATTAAAAGTAATTATAATAATAATAATATTAATAATTAAATAAATTAAACTTATATTTAAGTGAGCCAATTTTTTTGTCTAGCACCTAAGTTTAAATTGTAAACGTAAAACAAACAAAAAAATTGATGAAGAAAGGGATGATAAACTATGTTTTCCTATCGATGAAGAACGTAAAAGAAAGAAACCAACACAATTTTTAATAATTACCTACACATTTTTTTCGCTAGGATAAACTTTAAGCTAAATTAAAAATCTTTTAAAATGGCATAAAACCAAAAAAAAAAAAGTCGAAGAGAAAATTAGAAAAACCACACTCACAAAATACAAAAACATTTTTGCATAGGCCCAAACTTTGCCGCGTTATTATTAAATATATAATACAACAATTTAATGAAAATAAAGTTTAAAAAAATTATTAAAAAAAACATACCAAACACATTTCAATACCTAAAATTACAATTTGCGTCTTCAAAATGAAAAACAAAATTATTACAAATATTTAAAGCAAAAACTAATTATTCAAACAAACAAAATTAAGAACTATGCGAAAACAAATATTTGCCGCTGTCAGCAAATTTGTTGAAAAATTATTTTTATTTAATTTAATTATTTTTTTTTAGTTCTTAAATTAAACGTGTTAAATACTTTGCATTTTCATACGCTTTAGCTAAATAATAATTACAAGTATAATTAAATAAATATTTATGCATAATATTTACACACACACATGAATATGTGTATATACATATATACAATATATATAAACAAAATATAAAATATGTTTAAAGTTGAATGGATGAGACCACACATAAAAATTGATGGCAACAATTAGTTATAATTATTTTTTAAATCGACTATTTTTTTCGTATTGTAATAATTATGATCAATTTTTTATTATTATTATTATTATGATTATTATTGTAATTACGATATAAAAAAGAAACAAACAAACAAAACATACCAATAATACATGAACATAAATGAAACTTTATCAAATAAAAATGTTTTCTTAAACGAAAAAAAAAACCCATCGAAAACCCTTTTTAATTTAACACCAAACCACATTCCACGATACAATATAGGGCCTTATCATTTCAATTTGTTGTGCCCAATCCCTTCTCCCCACCTTTAAGAGAAGCAGGCGAAAGCAGAGGAACTACAGTACTCGCAATCTATTTTAAATACCCAAACACCTACACACACTCAAGGGTCAAGGAATCAAAGATCGTGTGGGCCCAAATGGGATCTATTATTTATAAAGTAGCACAAATATACCCCCTCCCTATATACACGCCCTACACGCACAGCAAAACGATTGAATGAATATATTATATTAACAAGATGCGGTGCTAGCCAAGTTAAAATAACAATAAACAGTTACAGAAACACAGCTAAAGATACAGATAATCGATAAAGCTAAAGATACAAATACAGTTACAGTTTACAGATACAGATACATTATAGGACATCTTAAATAGAATAGTCAAGTAGGCAGTGAAATTTTTTGCATAGATTCAGTAGCATTGAAACGTTGTAGTCGATAAAAGATATCGATATCGCTATCCAAATAAAAAAATCCATAAGTTCAGCAAAAGAAAAGGAAAATTATACGTAATTAATTTTAACGTTAGAGACATAATAATAATAATAATAATAATAATAATTATGAATAAAAATACATACATAACGAAAAATCAAAAATATCTATATCTAGAACTACATGTAACTGTAAATATTAAACATAATCTGCGAGTGTTTAAATTCTGCAAAAACGTAAACAAAATCAAATACAGAATATGCAGAATAACTGCATAAGAAATTATCCTTCCAATTCTACACGAAAAACAGACGAAATTTGCAATATTAAAAGAAAACAAAAATTAAAAATAAAAAATAAAAAATCAAATAATATTAAATTTTTTTTTCAAAGCTCAACTTTGTAGCAGGAATACACATACATACATATGTATATCTGTATGAATAGAAATGAATTTAAGCCCACGGTGATATACAGTCTTATACACAAAACACACACAGAGAGAACTAAAAACAATAAACCAGAAAAATGAAAACAAATGTTTCGATTTTGCCAAGTTAATAAAAGACAAGAACAAAGCATGTACATAAAATAGTTGAAAAGTGGAAAGATATTATATATAAATAATATATAGTTCACATCTTAAAAACAGACCATATCAACATTATATAATAATTGTATTGCGTAGAGTTAAATGCAGTTATTTAAGCAATACACGAACGACATACGACATACGACATACGAGTACGAGTACATATAGTATTATAGTATTATCTACAAATACAGTTGCAGTTACATTAACATACAAATACATACATACCCATACGTAGTACGAACAAACATAGATACAAACAGTACAATTCTCAATTGAACTTGAACACGCACACACACACACACACACACACACATGCACACAGACATACATATACCTAATAAGCTAGCGAAAGTAAATCTCTTAAGTTTTCAGATATTTCAGATGTTATAAATAAATTAAAAACAGATGCAAAAGAAAAATCAACCAACACACCGTTTTCATTTTCAAATCCGCCCAGCAAGAGAAATTTAAAAAAATAATAACAAACAAAAAAACGAAATTATTAAGCAAATGTGCCCAATTAAGTAATAATAATAATTAAACATTTAATAAATAAAGCAGCAAAAATATCAAAATATTTATATATATATATATGAATATACAAATATATATATATATATAACTGAACGATCAACATGGAAAAAATTAACTTAGTGGCCTAAACCTAAGCACTCGACACTTTTCGGCTAAATTCTCAACTCCAAACAATTTTTTTTAGAAAATAAGCAACAACAACAATTTATTACGTAATAAAAAAGCAGAGAAAATCAAGCAACAATTTTTTTGTGTAGCATTTTCTGGTTGCAAGCATTCAAAATAAAATACAATCCTTTTTTTTGTTAATTTAAGAATCTGTTTTTTATCTATATATACATACATACTTACATACACATAAGCATACGTACATACATAGGTATATATATACATATACACGTATGTATCTACATTGTGTTAATTTGTAAATTAACATTTCCATTCGAAAGCGAAAATTTTTTAAAGATTTTCAGCATAAATGAAACGACATTTACCGAAGAAGCAAATACAACAAACAGAAAAAAGAAAAGAAATAATTATAATAATAATTATAATAACAAAAAATGTAATGCAAATACTTCAAAAATAAATATATATAAATAATATTTATAATATTAATAATAAATAGTTTATATAGCATGTAAAACTGAACAGAGAAATCAAATTCAATAAAGACGAATATACTGTATTCAAACCAACATGTCACAGCGTTTTTTAATATCCTGTATAGCTTGGCAATCATAATTAAGTACTGGAATTGGAACAGGAACCGAAATAAATTCATTTTCACGAACTACTACACTGATAAAAAAAAGGATCTATAATCAAGATTTTGGTCTCAGAACTAAGAGCATTGGTCTAAAAAATGCGTCGAGAACATGAGAATCTTGAAGTAAGAAAACACATCTTGATTCTAAGAACATTTTAATTAAGACCAAGTTCTTATTTTTAAGACCATAAATTCTTATATTTTAAAGACCACAAATCTTATTATAAGAATAAAACTTATTATTTTTTTAAGAATATATGTTCTTATTTTAAGACAAAAAAGTTTTGAATACTCAAGACAAAAAATCTCAAATTAAGATTAAGCTTCCTAACAATTTAAGAAGAATGAAGTTTAACTTGAGGTCTAGTAATGTCGATATGACACAACAAAAATAATACATAAAACACTTGCAGAACGCAAGGAGCATGGCTCGGTATACAGCTGTTTTAAGAGATGCCAATCTCTATCATCAGTACCGTTGTGCTGACTAGACCAGCGATCCAAGCCTAATGTCATCTTTGAGAAGCCAGAACCAGTTGTGAATTATTGGTTTCAAGAAGTGAAAAATTTTTAAGATTTTTGTTCTTATTTTAAGAAAAAAAGATCTAAGATTTTTATTCTTATATTGAGAACTTACGATTTTCAAGATTAATATTCTTAGTTTTAGAAATTTGGTCTTTAAATATTCTTATTTCAAGAACAAAATTTTTAAGATGAATGTTCTTGATTTGAGAATGTGGTCTTTTTTTCAGTGTATTATTATTATGGGGCAATCTGCACTGCGCCCCTTTGGATCTATTGTGCCCCCTTCTGAGCCTATAGCTCGTCCATCAACCCTAGTTCTCGCACGAAGTCGAGAATTTTTAACGGGTTGAGGTCTGCTATGTCCTCCATCGGTAGGACATGTTTCCGTAGAAAACTACATCTACGTCTAGTTAGAGCAGTGCATTCTGCTAGTATGTGCATCGAGGATTCCTCCTCGAAATTGCAGAGCCGGCAGGTTCCACTGCTTACAATTCCTAACTTAGATAGACCGGTGAGTATTCTGAGTCTATTCTTCCCCAATGCGATTATTCACTTGAACCGTTTTGGGTTGTAGCTACCTTGGAGGTGTTTGGCTTGTCTTAGACCTGTGGTCTCCGTCCAATGCGACTGTTGAAGTCGTCTCTCCTCTTTACGTAGGTACTCCCGTATTGTGTGTCTGCAATTCCACAAAACAGTTCAGGACCTACTAACAGCCTGCATTCACCCATTCTGGCTAGTGTGTCAGCTGCTTCGTTCCCTGCTATATCCATATGGCCTGGGATCCATCTTAGGGCTAACCTATTTTGCGATCCCAATTGGTTTAGCTTCTTTCGCACCTCGTGCACTACTTTAGACGTTGTTTTCTCCTAGCTGAGTGCATTGAGAGCTTCTTGACTATCGGATAGAATGGCTATGTCTCTATTCCGATAGTTGCATTTGAGATTAAGGTCAGCACACCTCCCTATTTCACATTTTCACGAACTAAGAACCGAAACATATTAAAATCGACAAAAAATTGATCGAGTATAAATAAATTAAGATTGAAAATCAAATCAAATCTTTAAGGTTTTAAAACTTTGCCAAAGCTGATCTGATTTCCAAGCCGAATATCATTTAGATCATGACTTGGTCTTTAAACTTGTTCTGCATTAAAATTTTATTAGTTCTGTTCAAATACTGTTTATTACCTGTTTTCAAAAACAAAAATTCAAATTGTAACTTCTAATTAACTTATTATTAGTATAAAACAACACTTTAAAGTTTAAACTTTATTCCGAGGCGGTTAATTTGGCTTGAAGAAATCACGTTAAAATAACCCCAACATTTTAACTTCTAAATTAATCAAATTTCAATCAAGTTCTATAGAACAAAGCGGATAAAATAATCAACAGCGCCACCCAGCGTACGTCGCATGCAACACTGAACTTAGGGTAGTTACAGTCGAGCACTCTTAAAACAGGGGACTGAAGTTTTACCGCAATTAACTAAAGCATTCATTTTAATGTCTCAAAACAAAAATTTATATGTATAGGTTGAAGCTTTCATAAACTCTTGCTTCAAAAAAATATATGTATACATTAGAAATAGTTCCAAAATCAGTTTTATTTACTTTCTAAGTATTCAACACGCTAAGTTGTAGTTGTCGACTTAATCGCACTTTCGCCACAAAGCGCCATCTATAGCTCATCATTATTATGTCAAGCGCCATCTACCGGCGAACGGTATTACTTTTCAAGTTGCTGTGAAGTTTCGTTAAATTCAAGCTAGTGTTAAACATGGAAATGTAAAATGCTATAGTCAAGACACTTTCTTGTTGTTTGGTGAAGACCGAAATTAACTGTTTGGGTAGCAGTGATGCCAAATCGGCTTTTATTCGGATAGATTTGTCTGGCTTTTAAGTGCTACAGCCGGGAAAAATCTCAAACAGCTTTATCCGAAAATCTGGCTTTTTTTAGATTTAATTACATTGAACCCAAAAAGGATTCTACACTTTTTGAAAATTGAAACAATATAAAGGGAGAACACTTTCCCAGTATACCAAAATTCACCTCTTAAAATGGGAGAATGTTAAAAACTCGTCAAAATTTTGGTTCCAAGCAAACAAATATCGAGACTCTGCTGACAGTAACTCTTTTCAGAAGTGGTCACTTTCACTCTGTCTCTTTTATCGTTGCCTTGGTCAAACGCTGAAGTAGAGAGGGTTTTTAGCCATGTTAGTTTGGTAAAACTAAATTGAGGAACCGTCTTGAAATAGATACGTTAAATGCTATTTTAAAAATTTGGTAAATATACATAACATACAATTTTTCAATTTTATGTATATGTGTTTTTTATCTTCTGCAGATTTGGATTGCGTCAACACAAATCGTGTTGCCATTCGTACATCTTGCCTGACAAATACCTTAAGTTTATAGGCACCATGGCGTCGTACAATGAAAACAAAAAAAAAGAAGACGAAAAAATCATTGAAGAGGCCTCAAAACTATTAAATTAAATAAAAAAAAAGGAATAAAAAAAAGTTGGGCCTGTTTTTCTGTCTTTTTTTTAGTTTTTCAGCTTTTTCCCTTTTTTTTTTGGTAATTTTGTCTTTTTTTTCAGAAAAAGTTTGGCATCACTGTTGGGTAGTCAAAATTTAACTTTATCACTGTTGTCGGCAGTCCGCGCTTGTGACGTAAGCATCACGAAGGATGTATTGATATCCTCCAAAATCTTCGATTCATAATTATTACTAGTTTCTCTTACTTTGGATTCGAGACACAATTTATACCTTGATATGGAAAAGTCATTTACGTTAAAATATATATCAATTATATAATCTCCAAAGAAATGTTAAACATGGATTTAGTTATACAGACCTTAAGCACATCCTAATAAGTATTTAACGATAAATCCATCCCTCTATACATATATTAAATTCAAAATATGGACAACTTTAGATTCTCCGATTTTATTTGCACTCTACTCGTAACATGTTTTAGATTTGTTAAGTTTCGGTTTTTCATGTGTAATCCGCTTTAAATATGGTATTAATGCTATATATATTTCTATATATGTATGTATTATATACATATGTATATGTATATGTTTATAGGTATATGTATATGTATATATACATGTCAGTTTAGCTATTTAAGAGGCAATCCTTAACAAAATTTTGTGTGTACGTGTTTGTGTATTTCATATCCATTAACGTATTTTTTTTTATGATCGTCAAGCCCGAAATCAGCTACAAAAACAATCGCCTCTACGGCATGGTAATACAATTGTATCTTTTTATCTTAAACATTATCTTGGTTTTCTGATATTGTTAATAATAGTTTTCTTTTACTTTTTGTACCAGTCACAAAACAAAAATCGAAAAGTTTCAGTTGAATTTTTGTTGCTCTTCGAAAAGTAGAAAAATATTGATCTAAAAAATACAGGCAACTCTTTTCATTCATTATATACTTTTGAATATGAAGATATAGATACTTATATTTCATAGTTGTTCGTGTGTTTGTTTGTTGTTGTATGTTTGTTCGTTTTTGGTACAGGTTTAGACATAAAAACAGGCGCTAGTTGAAACCTTGGAGGGCAAACAGATACATATACACTTCTCATGACACATATAGACTATATATAAATATATAGATACTATCATATTCTCTGAATATACATACATTTAGATATATTAATGGTTCGAACTTCGAAGTCAAAAGTTGAAAATAAATGTTGATTCCCTGCACGTCGAAACGACACTTGAATCAGACTTCAGACGTGTTTACTGTTATATTGTTGTTTTTTTTTTGAGTGGACATGTCTTAGATACCCTGTAACTGTTTATGTTTTTGCTTTAATTCCTTCAATTTGCACTCGTCTTTGGACCCAAATGGGTGTGTACGGTTTCTAAGCAACAAGCCGACGCTTAACAGCATATTCAACTAACGAGAGGGGGGCTTTAAGCTAACATTTTAACAAAATATGGCTCTAACCTAATGACTAACGCTTCAGCAAGCTCTTTGTTTTTGCTGAAAATCGGCAACAGGGGCCAGTACTCTGTTGCCAAATTTCGCGCCAAACACAATGCGCAAAGTAAAACATATTTTTAGAGGCACTTTCCGTATTAAACATAAATACATTGCTCTTTACATTGCATCTTAAAATGAACATGTAACTCAAATTTCTACCAAGTGAACTTGAAATCCCTATAGAGTACTCGATTCTTATATAAGTTTGTGTTTCTTTTCATTTGATTTCGATATTATTTTGATACTCTTGCAGATGAGTGTGACTTAAGCACGTAACAAATTGTGAGAATGACGATTTAAGTGGATAAAACTTGCAGGATAACTATAGAAAATATAGTACTGGAATGATCGGTCGAAGAATTAGTTATAGATTGATAAACTCTCCAGTTTTTGCAGATATTTCGATCAAAGTAAGACGTATTCACTCGGACGACTGTTTAATATAATTAATCAAAAGATTGACCAGTGCTATATATTGGAATTAATTCGCAAAAGTATCAAGACTTCGGCACTCCAAAGATACAATATTCTTTCTGCTTTGATTTATGTGTATAACTAAATTCGTGCTTCTTGTTTTTCTTCATTTGCCAGCAAACAATAAACATTGAATTATTCTAGCTATCTATAGATAAGAATAAGAGTAATAAAAGAGTGTGCAAATCAAACTCAAGTCAAATGAAATCACATTTTGTGTGTATTTGGTACGCAAAGAAATTATAATCATATGTGTATTATATATGTATATTTAATAATAACGATAGTATGATAGTTAAAAAAAAGAAGTAAACATTAACAAATTGATTGCTGATCATAGTGATCGATGATATATCAATAGTATATATCAAATCGTACGTCATTATATAGTTAAATAGGTAATATGTTATAGTGTGTTTGTGTGTGTTGAAGGATGGAGGGGGTGGGGCATTGAGGGACATTCACAAATGGGCAGATTGCGCTTTTTAGATTACAAGTCTCGCGTTTTAGCTTGCAGCTTTGCTCAGTTATAACTTGTTGGATAAGCCATAACAATATATGTACATATATACATATACATGTATATATATGCATATAAATCATTAATCATTTATGTTTATGCTATTAAGTATACATATATATTTATATATATATTATATATGTATTTTATAGCTTACAGCCAACAACTCGGGCGTCGATTGTCTCTGTTGTTTACTTGCATATATATACATTTCATATTAATATATATACATATGTATATATTCATATGTATAAGCTTAAATTTATATATGCTTAGCTGTATTTGTTGTTTATTTCTTTTGTTGTTTGTTGTTGTTGCTGTTGTTGTGAAAAAAGGCGTTCGCATTTATAAAGCTACTAAAACTGTATATCTTAATATTTAAAACAAACAAAAGCAAAAGTTCAACATTATAATTTAATTTTAACAACTGGCAATTAGTTTCTCATCTCCATTTTTTATTATGCGCTGTTATAATTTAATTAAATTTAATTTACTTTTTTGCTAAAAAGGTACTTGAAGTGTATACACTTAGGGGTTCTTTAATGTTTGTATATATATATTTATATATAAATATGTGTATGCATGTGTGTGCTTGTGTGTGTGTGTGTGTGTAGATTTGCAGCATAATTCCAACAGCTTTCTTCTGTATGTACACAATTGAATTAATTTTAACTAAGGTTTTCTTGTTTCTCTCATTTATTTTAAAATTAATTTTAAAGTTTTGTTCAACAAGTTTTCTCAATTTTGTTTTCTTGAGTTCACAAAACCAATAATATAGTTTAGATTAAATAAAAACTAAAAACAAAATTATAGTTGTATTGTGTGTTGTGTGTGTGTGTGTTGTGCTACATTAAAGCCAGGAAACAAACAGATTGTTAACAAGATTGCGAACAAGTTTTCTTTACTACATAGTTTAATGCCTAGGTAACTAATTGTTAGTTGTTGTTATTGTTTTACTTAGGGTCTAAAAGTATCTTTGATTTAACATTAACTTGAGTGTCTCATGTTGTGTTCCTTTTGTTGTTGTTTTTGTTTTATAATGTTTAGTTGTAGTTTTTTAGTTTTGGGTATTCGGATTGCTATGCTAAGCTTGATTGGCCTGTGTTTTGGTTGATTTAGTTAGCACATAAGTTAATCATATAACATATGATAATCATATTAACCATATTAATAATAATAATATAATAGTAATAATAATGATAATATAGTAAGTAGTATATATAACACGTAGCGATATTAAACAATTCATATTTTAACAGCATTTTACACTGCGATTTTTGTGTGTTTTCTCTTTTCTTTGCTAAGGACTCAATAATAAGGCGCTAAATATTTATATTTTTAGTACTTAATACATATATATATTTGTATATATATATATGTGTTTACATGTATGTGTATGTGTGTATATAATATATAAAACTTTTCCTCACAGCAATCAAACAAGTAAAATTTATTATATTTAAACAATTGTTGCTTTTTGCCTGTTTTTTTCGCATTTTCTCATATTTGTATTTTTGTAAAACTTTTCTCTTATACAAAAGTTATTGTTTTTTTTCAACTTCTTTACAATTTTTTTTGTTGTTTTCGTCGTATTTTCTTTGATTTAACTTAGCACATAATTGTTTCTTCTGATATACACACGATTTGTCTTCTACCTCTGTCGATTCTCTCATTCCCTCGCCCTATCTCTTTCTAGCGATCTCTATCTCTCTCTCTCACATGTCTTGCACATTTAATTAATTGTTTTACCCAAATTAAATTACAATTCGTGCCCAGTTAGCACCGTAGGACAATCATTAAATATTTAATCGTTTGTGTTTAACTTTTTTGTTTTGTTTTTGTGTTGTAAGCGAGTTTAAAAACTTTTTAAAATATATATATACAATTTTGAAATAAAATCTAATAAAGAAAATTGCAACTAGTAAAAAAAAATATATGTATATTTATACAATATATATATATATATAGATTTATATAATGGCCAACAATTAACAGGCAAAACAATTGCCACTAAATAAAGTCCAATAAAAACTAATAGCTAAAAATAAGACTATCAAAAAAAGTTATTAAAAAAATAATAATAATAATTGTAGTTATAATAATAATAATTAAAATAATAATAGGTAACGTAATAGTAAAAGTAATGATAAAGAAAAACGCCGCTCGATAACAAAAACACAAAAGTGAAAAAAAAAAAATTATTTAAAATTAGTTATAAAAATTGAAGGAAAAACTTAGAAACTAAATGCTACGCGTTGTACAGAATTTGCTTTAGAAAGAGACAACAAATTGGTGCGAGGGGGTATGGTGATAATGGCAGAGAAAGCCGAATCCAGGTGTGTTTTAGTGTGTGTGACATACAGAAGATGGTCAGATGGTCAGATGGTCAGACAGACAGACAGACAGCAGTTGTATCTATGACCTGCCGCCAGCCATCCGCCACATTCACCGCATCCAAGCGGCCTTTCGCTTCATAATCTTGGTGCGCAGCGTTCGCACCGGCTTCACTTTGCTTTTGGCCGCAACAGCATTGGCCATGGCCGCACTCAGATGCTGTTGCAACATGGGCTGACCACCGTTAACATTGCCAGAGCTTATAGTCTGCATATACAAATTGGAGGAGGAGGTATTGTTGCTGTTGTTGCCAGTTGATCCCGTCGTGCTGTAGAGTTCCTCGTAGAGCGGCTGCTGTTGCTGTTGCTGCTGTTGGGCCAGTGCTGCGGCAGCTGCCACATTGGCAGCGGCACTACTAAGCAATGCCATTTTGCTGCCACTGCCATTCGTATATATGCTCTGATGATGATGATGTTGCTGCTGTTGCTGATGATGATGTTGATGCTGCTGTTGTTGCTGTTGCAACTGCAACTGATGCTCCTCTTCCAGGCTGCGACTCGAGGCGCGCTTGTGCGGTGAACCGTGACTGCTGCCGCTGCTGCCATTGCTGTGATAATGCGTCGTCGTCGTCGACGATGAGCCGCATTCGACAATCGAGGAGCGCGACAGCGATAACAAAGCATCGACGCCATCCCGCTTGCGTTGCTGATCCGCCAGCTCCTCGGCCGTGATGTTATGACTACAAAAAGCGAGTAAGCAATTGTAATTGCAATTGCAATTGTAATTGAAAGCAAAGTTAAACTCACTTCTCCTCGCTGCTGTCGTAGGCCGCATCACTGGTGCAACTGGGACAACTGGCACAGTTGGCACAATTGCTTTCCCCGCCGCTTTGACCGACACTTGACTGCGTCTGTGGGCCACTCTTTTGGCCATGGCCACTGCCACTGCCATTGCCATTGGTCCGGGGCGTGGAAGCGCCGCTATCCGCATTGCTGTTGCCACCCGCCGAATAGGTGTGATCCTCGCTTGGCGAGCTGGTTATCACCGGTGCGCTAAGATTGAATAAAGCAAGAGTGTCCTCGTTAGTCAAGTGAAAATAGCAAGATTTATAGTGCTCAAACTCAGCTTTGTATCATTTAAGTCTATATCATAAGTATCTATACGTTAATACACTAAGCCAGCGGTGGGCAACTTAGGTAGACTCTAATAGATTCGTGCCCACCGCTGCACTAAGCAATTCTCTTAATCATCACTAATCATTTGATTTCAATTGTTATTTTATTATTTATTAGATTTGTTACATTAAATAGATTCGGGCATAGGGGAAACCTAAAGCAAATCCCAAGTGGACAGTTATTTATTTGAATGACATTAAAAAATTCACTTTAGGTGTAAGTAACAATTCAATCCATTTATATAACAAGTAATTAAATTGAAAATATAAATTTTTAATATATAAATTGATTGCACCTATTTTATTAATTATACATAATGTACGGCACATGTTTCCAAATTTACCTGATTTTTCTATAATATTTATAATTTTCACGTAAAAATAACAACATTTATTTATTAAGAAAATAAATAAGAATTTTTTAATAATCTATTGATGAAAATATTTATAATTATTAAGTGCACGTTGTGTCAATGTGTGTCTTTAAAATATAGGTGGGAATTAGTCTCAGTTACTTTCAAAATTGATAGTTCTAAATGTGGCACGGGCCCACAAATAAGATAATCAACAGTCTTTGCATAAATGGCTTACAATATTCAAAGGATATTTTATAAAAACTAAGCATTTCTCAAAATTGTTCAATAGTTTAAAGCAGCGGTGGGCACTACAACAACATCAACAACAACAACCCTATTAGAGTCTACCTAAGTTGGGAGCAGTCGCTGCTCCCGGAGCCACTGCGTGCCCACCGCTGGTTTAAAGGTCTTATTAAAGACTAGAAATGACTAATGATTTATTTAAGCTATTACTTTTCAAGTGTTGATTATTAAGCCCTAAACAATCACACACTATCCTATCCCATCTTTTATCCCCCTCTTTCCTATTTTGGTGCAGATTAAAAAGTAAAGCATAGTATCGATACATACATTGTCATTATCCCCCAGAACTTACCCATTCTGAAATGATTCAATAAAGGCCTTTGGTCCGTGTTTAAGGAAGAGCATCGCCGCCGCCGCATGAACATCATCGATGCTCTCCGCGCCGCAATCGCGAGCCAAGCGCTCAAAGTTGAATGCACCACCCACTGGGGCAGCAGTTGATGATGATATTGTGGTGCCGCCAACACCACCATTTAAAATTGCATAATTGTTGTACTTGTTGATGTTGTTGTTGTTATTGTTGTTGTTGGTTGCATAATCGCCGGGCAGCTCCTCGTCAAGTGCATCGGCTTGGAGCTGCGCCGGCTGCGATGACTCCTCGCTAATATTGCGAAACTTCTTGCACAGATTGGGAAAGAGTTTTGGATCAAAACGGGCACTAACACCGCCACCAACACCAACACCAACACCATTGGCAACAGCACCACCGACAACAGCAGCAGCACCACTGCCAACTGTATTGCCATTAACTATTCCGGCCACTTGGCCGCCTCCATTGGCGATTGTTCCGTTGCTTTTTGATGGCGTCGTTGCATTCGCTGATGGCACGGAGATGGTGGATCCATCCAAGCTATCGTAGCTGGTGATGCCGCCACTTCCGTTGCCATTGGGACTCTTGAGCATCGGACTTATCTTATCGACGGCCGAATTGGGAAAGTAGGGCGAACGATTCAAGGCCTGCATGAGATTTTGACGCTGTTGGGGCTCCACACGCCACAGCGAACCTTTTCCCATGTTGGGCGCCTTCTCCACTTTGACGAAACTCTTGTTCAGCGACAGATTGTGGCGCACACTGTTCTTCCAGCCATTGGGCGCTGTCTTGAAGTAGGGAAAGTGCTGCACAATCCACGCATAGATCTCCTTGACGGGCAGTGCCTTCTCGTTTGAGTCCTCAATGGCCATGAAGATCAAGGAACTGCAAGAGAAACAAATTATTGATTAATTTTCATATATTCAATATTCAATATAATCTTAATATGCAAATAACTTAAAGCTCTTTTATTGTGAAAATAAATATTAAATCTATAGGGCAAAACACTTAAAAGCTTTCTGTAAAATGATTTCAATGTAAACATTTTTAAGCTTTAATAAACTTTGAAAGTTACTTTACGTTATTGACCTCCTCAATTTAAATATTATAATAATAATGAGAAGCAAAGTAAGAAGTGTATTTTCGGTTTTCAATTAATACCATTAAGATCACTTGAAGCTTCAAACTACTTTCAAAATTGTCAAATAAACTTTAGTTTAAACTTGTAATGTAAATTGTGAATCGAGTTTAAAAAAGAAACGTTAATACCGTCGACACAAAATGAAGTTGTCGATTAATTTTCCGAATTTTTCTTCTATTAAAAAACTTAATTGAAATTATAAAATAAATAACTTATCAAACAATAATTAAATTGACTTCCCGTTATTAAATCGGTAGTTTTGTCAAAATTATTACCTTTTGATGTTTTTGAAATAGTGTCAAAAGGTGTAAAAATTATTGATTTAAATTCAAACAGTTAATCGAAATTTATAAAAACCTATCACAGACATCTAAAGTTACTTAGGGCGAGATAGTTGGACTTTCATGTTAATTTGATACTAGAAAGCTCTCAAGAAGCTTTCAGTTACTTTCAAGGCTGTTTAGAGCTGGTTCAGAGCTTTCAGAAGCTTTGAAGCTCACATACAAAGCTCTACGGATATCAGCTGTTTTCAGAGCTATATGCTTTTAGACAAGCGGTGGGCACGCAGTGGCTCCGGGAGCAACGGCTGCTCCCAACTTAGGTAGACTTTAAAAGGGTTGTTGTTGATGTTGTTGTAGTGCTCCCGAATTCAGATTTCGTGCCCGCCCCTGTTTTAGACTGTTGACTTCGTGCAACGCTTACAGTGCTTTCAGTAGCTTTTAAAGCTCATTATTTTGTAAATAGTTTACCTAAAGCTATATGGCGGCTTGTTGTTGGTATGCACGAACGGATCGTATGGCACGTTGTTGGGATGCTTCTGCTTCTGTGGTGTGTTGTTGTTGTTATTGTTGTTGCTTGTTGTTGTTGCTGCTGTTGTTGTTGTTGCCACCGTTAGAGCTGACGTAACTACCGCCAGTGGATGAATTGTTGTTGTTGTTGTTGCTATTATTATTGTTGCTATTGTTGTTGTTGTTATTCTTGGTCATTGTTTGGTATTGAGGTGTGCTCGTGTGCATCCTTGCGCTGCCCACAACCAAATCGAACTCCTTGAGCGAATCCTCGTTGTCGTAGCTCGCATAACTGTTTGGACTCCGCAGATTGGCAACCGAACCGGAACCGGAACCAGAGCCCGAACCATTGTGCATTGCCGTTGGCGTTATGGGCGGCGGTGGCGGTGTTATCGACAATTGCATGCCGCCCGTTCGTGATGGCACCGCACTGTAGTAGCCGCCACAGAGGATCAGTGGCGCCACTGGCGGCGTCTCCGGGGACGCAACGTTGGCGGGCTGTTGTTGTTGTGAGCTGGAAATGTGGGGAAAAGTGAGAAGACAATTGATTAGTTCAAATTATGTTACGTGACGAGTGTATACAAGAGAGTAGGCAGCCAGTGAAACGTTTACGAATGCAAACACAAAGCAAAAGATGAACAACTGTCGAGAAGAGTCGAGAGATTGAGAATGGACGGTAACAGAAATCTTTCGAGAATGCAGGAAAGAAATAGAAGATGGGAAAGAGAGAAAGAGTGGAAGAGATGGAAAGGCATAGGGCGAGAGCAATGAAAAAAAGAAACGCAAGAAAAGTTAAGTAATATGGGAAAGGGAAAAAACAGAGATGGAAAAAGACAAGGAGAAAGTGAAATAAAAAGGCGGCTTGGAAAAAAGTAAGTAACAAAGAACAGGGAGAAAACAAGAAAGGAACAAAATAGACACAAAATCAGAAAATTGATGAAAATAAGAGACGAAGGAAAGCAGAGAGAAAGATCAAGGTAGTGGAGAGTAAAGAAGAATTGGATAAACAAAACTCTATAAAGGGGGAGAGATACTTAAAGTTATCTCTCTATCGAGGGAAAAGTGTAAAATTATCGAAAAATATAAAATTATCGAAATATACAAAATTATCAACATAAAGAGAGAGATTTATTTAGATATAAAGTTACAGAACTTTGTCGATAAAAATAAATCAAACTTAATGTTAAACTTACATGACATGCGAGGGAAATGGAAAATGTGATAGAAAATGGAAAATTGGAGAAGTCTATCAATCAAGAGAAAAGAGAGAGAGATAGGAAGAGACCTAAGGTAATGTATCTTGCGAGAGGGGAAAGTGAAACCTATCGAAAAATACAAAATTATCGTTGAAAAGAGTGAGAGATTTACTCTAACTAATGGAAATCAGAGATAGAAGATCAAGAGATATATAGATACAGTACTTTATCGATAAAAAAAAATAAATCAAACAAAATGTTGATCTTAGATGACATCCGAGGAAAATGTGATAGAAAATGGGAAAATTGAAGTAGTCTAACAATCGAGAGAGAGAGAGAGAGGAAGAGACAGTCTAAAAGAATTGTTGGACTCACATGACATGCGTCGTGCTGCCCAAATGGCTGACAAAACTGTAGCCCGCAGGCAGCGTCGTTGCACTGACCACCGACGACGATGTCACTGATTGTGAATCGCTGCTGTTGTTATTGTTGTTGTTGCTGTTGTTGTTGACGCTGGTGGTGATGGTGTTTTTGGTGGTGCTGATTGCGCTGCTGATGCCGCTGGTGTTGCAATTGCTATTGTTGTTATTATTGTTGTTGTTGCAATTGTTGCTGTTGTTATTGTTGTTGTTGTTATTGGGCGTTGAATTGGGCGCATAGTTGACAGAATCAAAGACTGCATTAAAGCTGTTCGCTTTGGGCACCGGACTGTTGCCCCCGTTGACAGCTGCTGTCGATGAGCCGGAACCGGAACCAGAGCCGAAACCAGTTGCCGAACAGGAGCTGAGCGATGAATTGTTTGAGGAGGCGGGGGAACTGACCACAGTAACCGTTGAAGCCACCACATGACTATGATTGTTGTTGTTGTTGTTGTTACTGCTACTGTTGTTGTTGTGCTCGACATGCACATTCATCTTTTCACGCAAATACTTTTTATGCGGATGATGTGTGGTTGTATTGCCCGTTGATTTGTATGCAACACTTGACGATCCATTGCTGCTTACATAAATCTGCTGTTGTTGCTGCTGCTGTTGTTGCTGTTGTTGTGGTTGTTGTTGCTGCTGCTGTTGTTGTGATTGTTGCTGCTGTTGTTGCTGCTGCTTGACAGTTGCTGTGATGGCGGGCACAAAAGTGTTGCCGGTGCGTGGCAAAAAGGCGCCACCAACAGTAGCAGCAGCAGCAGCAGCGGCAACATTTGCTTTTGTTGCCGCTTTGTACTCCACGACGGTGGTGGTGCCACTTGGTCCTTTATGCACCGTTGTGGTGCTATATACGGCGGGTGATTGCTGTGGTTCATTTGCTGATAATGATTGCTCATTTGCAGAATCGCTGTTTGCTGGCAACTCTTCGATAATGTCGCTGACAATGCAAATGTTGTTGTTGTTCACAGTTGTTGCTGCTGTTGTTGTTGTTGTGTTGTTGTTTGTGGTGGGTGGTGGCACTGACGTTGCTTTAAGCGTTGCTCCACGCTTCAAATGTGGCGTTGTTGTTGCTGCTGTTGTGGTGACAATACCTTTGATCAGATTGCTGTCGTTCAGCCAGGAGAGCGGACGCAATTCTCCATCATCAGTTGCTGCTGCTGCTGCTGCTGTGGCCAAGGCATCGGCAGCACTCAACTCCAATGGCTCTGTGGCAAGCAGCACAATGTTGCCACCGGCTGTGGCAACACCACCCCCACCTCCACTGGCATTTCCGGACTGTGTTGCTGCCGCTGCCGCTGCTGCTGCTGCGCTGTTCTCGTAGGCCGTAAAGCTGCTGCCATTGTGCTGCAGGAACACGTATTTGGGCCCAGAGTTCATGTGGCTTGTTGGTGTTGTTGCTGTTACCGTTGTTGCCACACTGTGATAACCGTGTGCGGCAGCTGCCGCTGCTGCCACAACCGCTGCCGTTGCCGTTGCTGTTGTTGCCGCCGCCGCTGCCGTTTGTAGTTGTCCTCGCAATTGGCTTAAATCGTGTGTTGTTAGCAGCTGTGTGGGATTATCTGTTGACATGCTATACGAAAAGCAAGAGAGAAAGAGAAAAAACAACAATTGTGAAAATTAGTATATTGCCAAAAACTTATCATTTGTGTTGTTCAAATATTTGTTCGATAAGTAACAAAAGTATATCACGATTATCAGCTAATTTTGCTTGAAATCAATACGGAATATTTACAAATTCGTTATATTTATACATATTTATTAATAAATTATTATTTTTGGGCAATTATAATTAAATATTTTTCTTTTTTAATTTGAGCTGAACATTTTTTTGTATACTTTTCTTTGATATTTTAAAACAAATTCTACTGCTCAAAAAATTTACTTTTAACTTTAGTTGAATATAATTGTAATCGATTTATATTCTTGTTTTAAATCTTTTTTTATTGACTTAAATTTCGTTCATCTTATAAAATGAACTTTCATTTTATTAAACTGGCATTGTTCTTTATAATTTTAAAAAAAAATTCACAATTTAAGGTAAATTTTCCTTAATTGAACTGCACTTGTATCATATTAAATCGAAATATTTCTTGGTAATGTAAATTGCTTTTATATTTAATTATTCTTTCTTCATAATCTAATTGCGTTTGACATATTTTATTATAGAGAATTAATTTCATTAAATTGCGTGTAATTTGATAACAAACTGTTGACATTTTAAACTATTAAATAATTAAATATTGGCGCTTAAACGAATTGTGTCGATCATCTCTATTGCTCAATATGTATATTTGCCTTTTTTTATTATTATTATTTTCTTAGCTTTTGTGTTTATCAGCAATTTCTAATCAAATCAGCTTAAAAGCAGACACAACACATGCTGAAATTTGTTGTTGCTGTTGTTCTGGTTGTTGTTGTTGTTGTTTTTGTTGCTATTGGCGTCCTTCAATTTTTTATTGCATACTTAAATGCGCTCACTTGTTTAGCCGCCCTCGTTTCAATTACCCCGTTAATAGCCCTACCTACGAAAGGCACCACGACACCCTCCACCCCCCGACCTCCTGTCTCCCTCCACCCACTCCACTACACACCCATCAGCATGCTTTTTGCCCAATATCAGCGGCCACATTTTAAGTTAAATGCTAAACGATTTACGCAATCAACGCCCGCCCGGGCAGCCATTTTAAGTGTGTGTGTTGTGTTTATGTATGTATGTATGTATGTATTTTGTTTGTTTTTTTTTTTATTCAACAGTATTTTTTATTATTTCTAATTTACGCGTGTAGTTTTTGCTGTTTTTATGGCTTGATGAGTGCTGCGACGCCGGCAGCGCAGCTCGCGCTCACCTGCTGCTCTTCTTGTTGTTCTTGTTCTTCTATATCTATATGTGTGTGTGTGTGCGTATGTGAGCGAGTGCGTATGTGTGTGTTGTGTAGTTCGCTCTCTCGAGAGAGCGATCGCCCTGTGTGTCGTACTCTTTGCCTGGCTCTGGCTCTGGCTCTGGCTCTCCTCTCTCTCTCGTTCTCTCTTGGTGTGTTGTTTACTGTTGGATTATCTTATCAGCATTTTGCATTCTAGTTGCTAGTTACTTTGGCCTTAACAGTTATAGTTTCTTGTCGTTGAGAACGAAGTGGAATGAGATAAGAGACCAATAAGCATGAAGGCAGTTACGGTGGGGTGGGGGGGAGAAGAGTGTAGAAATGTGCAGCAATGCAGAATTGAATATTTTTGTGCATAAGGATTCAGCTTTGATTCGATTTGATGAATGTATTCAAAATCCATGCACCCACATTTATTCATTCGAATATAATTTGTTGCAGGGCTGTAAGGTGGGGCGGAGAGGGTCTGGTGTCGATTGCTGTGTGCTGGGTCAGCAGCCAACAAAGTGTATTATTATTTATTGATTTTTATTGGCAGCGCAGCTAACACAAAAAGCAAAGCAAAATTACTTTGACAACGACAACAATACATACAAAAAAAAAAAAAACAAAATATGTACAATAAGTGCAAAACGAGCGCGCCACAACAAAACTGAGAAGAAACGAGTAGAAGAGGCAGCAGTCGAGAGAGTCCAACTGTAAGAGACTCTGTACTTGATCTGTAATAAACACACACACACACACACACACACGAATAATATAGTACACTGGCTCCCAGCTTTTTTGACCCACTAAATAGAATTTATCGTTTAATGTGCAAAAAAAACTTTCCTTTTATACAAACTAAAAACATTATCAATAATCGGGGGTGCCACAGAAATCGCTTTCGCTTGAATTTCACCCCAATTTAATTTCGCTGTGCCACAGGTCAATTCGCAGAATTAAGTAGCGCTTAATACGCTGGCGTCCGATGCTGCCACCTAGTCCGATTTGGATTTTCGAAGTCAGGGGCAGCGATGCCACATTTTTTAGTCAGAATTCAAAGTAAGATATTTAAAATATACACTCCCCGAAATTTAATTAAAGGCACTTCATTATTGCATTAAAAGATATTGATTGACAATAACGGTTCCTTAAATTCGTCATCAAGTGTGTTCATTCTTATTAGTTGTCTATTATAAGTTTCGAAAAAATGATTTACCGTTAGATTTCAGGTTGCTTTATCTGAACTTTCGTTTTGGTGCAACTCTTCATGCGAAATTTAATTAAAGGCAGTGCCTTTGTAATTGTTCCCAAGAAATGTCCTGATGACAAATAAATTTCGTCAGTATTTATTTCAAGTGCTGAGTCTATTGATAAGTAGAAAATAACTGAAAAACGCAGATATCAATTCCGAATTGAATACAGGAAGGGTACGGCACTATCATCCTAAGGTCCTTGCTTACAAGGATACTAAGAGCTCTAACCGGAATATTTCACTGATATTAACTCGTTTAGTCCCAGCAAAGGACAATTTGATCAAATTAAAGAAAACTATATCAAAAATTGGTCTGAAAACAAAAATCTAAAAATTTCCATAAGGCCCAAATCGGGAATTATCGCTCCAGCTCAAAAAAAAAACTCTACTGTATCCAATTTTAAAACTGATTTGCAGTTGCCAATAACAACACTTCGAGTACACCAAATTTTGTCGAGCAGCGACCGCTCAAAGTGAAGGAAAACTAAGTTGAAGACAGTCGTATGGTTTTTTGCAACATCTAGTATTGCTAATTTATGGGTTTCAGTAAGAGCTGTCTTCAACTTAGTTTTCCTTCACTTTGAGCGGTCGCTGCTCGACAAAATTTGGTGTACTCGAAGTGTTGTTATTGGCAACTGCAAATCAGTTTTAAAATTGGATACAGTAGTTTTTTTTTTGAGCTGGAGCGAATAATTCCCGATTTGGGCCTTATGGAAATTTTTAGATTTTTGTTTTCAGACCAATTTTTGATATAGTTTTCTTTAATTTGATCAAATTGTCCTTTGCTGGGACTAAACGAGTTAATATCAGTGAAATATTCCGGTTAGAGCTCTTAGTATCCTTGTAAGCAAGGACCTTAGGATGATAGTGCCGTACCCTTCCCTGTATTCAATTCGGAATTGATATCTGCGTTTTTCAGTTATTTTCTACTTATCAATAGACTCAGCACTTGAAATAAACTACTGACGAAATTTATTTGTCATCAGGACATTTCTTGGGAACAATTACAAAGGCACTGCCTTTAATTAAATTTCGCATGAAAAGTTGCACCAAAACGAAAGTTCAGATAAAGCAACCTGAAATCTAACGGTAAATCATTTTTTCGAAACTTATAATAGACAACTAATAAGAATGAACACACTTGATGACGAATTTAAGGAACCGTTATTGTCAATCAATATCTTTTAATGCAAAAATAAAGTGCCTTTAATTAAATTTCGGGGAGTGTATATATGGAACCACTTCCGTTTTCTTTAAATTAAGAATTCAAAAAATATCTCTTTTGAGGTAAATCAAGTTTTACTAAAAAAAACCTTTAACTCATTGTGCAATTTGTGAAAACATTTGTCACGAAGAGTTGCCAGACTAATGGCAGACAGTCGCTAGAGTTGTCGAGTAACTTTTATTTTGTCGCGCCAATCGCTTTTACATTTTTTGTAGCTAAACAAAGTCAATTATTATATAAATTAATTAAATTATATGAATTAAATAAGGAAAAAATTAAAAACTTATTGTTCTGCAATGAAAAACCTTAAAAAGTTGCTAAACAAACCGTTGGGTAATTTAATCTGAGAAGGTGTCAACCCTTAGCAGCCTAGTTCGAAAAATCAAATCTTTCGAGAAATGCTTTCTGCGGATTTCTAATTTGCTTGCGATTTCTGTGGCATCCCTGAATAATAAGATTTACATTTTTATTATAAAATATGCGAATTTTGTCAGAACAATTGCTTGACTAACTGTTTATTTTCTGCTTGACAAACCAAAAATACCCTTTGTACTCTTTCGGTACAGGGCTGAACAAAACTTAAACGAGTCACAACAAACGAAACAACAATGCATAAGCAAAAGCTCAACGGCAGCAGCAGCAGTAGCAGCAACAACAACGATAGCCAAAACTAAGCGCCATATTAAGTCGCCTTACAGTCGCACACCCAAATAATAGGCACAGCACAAAACACAATACATTAAAACAGCAACAGCTATCGACAGATGTTGTTTTTGTTGTTCTTTGCTAAAGACCACGCCACGGACAAACAAACAAAAGCAACAACAAAAACCTTACGACGCAATTTTGAAAGTTTACGGCGTCGTCTTGGTAACTTTTTATAAACAAAATACAACATCAATAATTTGCACAGTAGCGTCTGTGGCAAGAGAGCCAACAATAACGTCAGCAAACGACAACGTGGTTTTGTCAATTCTCTCTTTCTCTCTCTCTCGCTCTCACTATGTCTCTCTGTGCTCTGTCACAATTAATTAGCTGAAATAGATGTCTGTATGTAGATAAAATATTGCTACTTAAGAACACACTATTTGAGCCACTGTTGTGACGTGTGCCAAAAACAACAAGAAATGCCTATGCATGCCGTTGCCGCTCTCTGTGTCTCTCTCTCTCTCTCCTTACTTTATTGACTTTGTCAGTCTCTCTTTGTTGTTTATCTGCGTTTTTCGCTGCGATTTTATTTTGTTTGTTTTCCAAGCACAAACAAATGGCGCAGTTTCATGCTGAGCTCAGTTCAATTCAAGAGAACAAATGCGAATGAGAAAGCAAAGGGATAGAGAGTGTTTGTGTCAGTGTGTGTGTGTGTGTCAAGCGGCGCACTGTTTTGAGTCTCCGTTTTGTTGTTATTTATACCTTTGCATGCGCTTTACTCCACCCTCCAGCTTCTCTGCTGCCGCACACTCAACGACTGAGATTAGCAGAAGCCGACGCCGCAGTCGTTGTCGCCGCGTCAGTTGTCAGTTTTTCGTTCTAGAAACGTCAACTGCTACGGCTACTGCTGTCGCTGCGCTGCCGACGCTAACTTATTTCTCTGCGTGACCTATGGACCTTTTATATGGCGGCGACGTCGACGCTTTTCATGCTGCTTTCTATGCAGCTGACGCCACTGTCGTTCTTGTTATTATTGTTTATGTGGGCGTTTAATGTCAAACTGCTGCAGGCGCACTCTTGCATGTGTTGTTGTTGTTGTTCATGTGCTTGTTATTGGGCCAATTAACAAAAAAAAATAAATAAAGAAGCAGCAGCAGCTACAAAACAGTAAAAGACAGTTGGTTAAACTGTACCTGCTGCTGTTAAAAACGCAAATAAAACGCGCGCAATGCTTTGTAGATGTGTAGATGATTCATACAAATACAAACACAAACACACACACACAGAAATGGATGGTATGCAGCAGCAGCAACAAAAACAACTTAAACCGCGTGCTAATCGCATAAAGACAACAACAATAACAACGCATATTTTGTTGTTGTTCTTCTTGTGTTTGTTGTGGTAAAAACGGCTGTGTTAAATGAGCTGCTTCCTCTTTTAATATAAAATAATAAATATAGTAAAAGAGAGCATAGAAATAAAGTGTAAAACGGAAACAAAAAAATAGTGTGTAGGATGGGGGAGGTGTGATGTTTGTGGGACAATGACAGAACATTTTTAACAACAAAAAAATCGTTTACGAATAACAAAAACAATCAAGATAGAAGCAGAAAAATAACGGGAGAGAGAGAGAGAGAGAGTGCGCAACACTTTGTTGCTCTGTTCCTTGTTTATATATCTCCATCTCAGTCGCACTCAAAATAAATAATAACAAATAAAACATTTCACGCAATGACAATGGGACAGACACCAAATAAGAGAGCAAAATAAAGAGAGAGAGAGCGAGATCGCGAGAGAGCGCGGAGCTTTGCATATTTCCGGCAGCGCATCAACACAACAACAGCTGGCCAAGCATTTTTTGAGAGCTTTTTAATGGCGGCGTCGGCGTTCAATGACGCCCGCTACCTCACTCTCTTGCTTTATCTCTCTCTTACGTTTGTATGTTTGTAGTGCCTATGCGTGCGTGTGTGTGTGTGTGTGATGAGTTTGTGAAATATAAACAAAAATTCTTGAAATTAATTTCATTTCAATTTGTTGCTGTTCTTTTGGCCAAGCAAAATTAATGTGTTATAATAATAATAGATTTTTCTTTAAAATTTCAATGCTATTTTTAAAAAAGTTTATTTCAATTTATTTTTGTGATATTTGACGAAATAGTTATTATTTATCTTTGCATTTTGCACACACACACACACAATTTATTTCAGAATTTTCTGGAGTTTCTCGCAACAGACGCACATAACAACAACAACAAAGCAATGTTGAAGGCGACCACGCGGCGTATACGTAACCCCATGCACACAGTGTTGTTTGTATGTATGTGGGTGTGAACAGACATACATATATATGAATGTATATGTGTATGTTTATGATGCTTTCAAGTTGGGAGACACATTTTTGCATTACGTATACGCCTCGAATGAAGGCACAGTCAAAGCAAAGAAAATAGGGAAACACTTACACACACACTCACACACACACACACACATAGTGAGGCAGCTTTACAAGACAACTGATAAGCAACTGTGGCGGACAATCAATTGCAAATATTTAAAAATGCGCAAAAATATGAAAAGTAAAATACAAAAAAAAAATACAAAAAAGCTGAAAAATACCAATTCAGCAAAATGTGAGAGAGCAACAAATTAAAAACAAAAGCGAGTAAACTAAATACGACAAGGCCGCTTTTGTTGTGCTCATGCATTGTCTGCTGTGTTTGTGTGTGTGTATATACACATGTTGTTGTTGTTATTGTAGCCTACTTGTTTAAATATTAATAGAAATATTTATAGATATTTGAAAATATATACAATTGTACGTTTGTGTAATTATGTAATCCGATTGAAAATTAATTGAATTTAACTTAATAAATTTTAAGTCATTCTATTCCAAATGACATGCACATATTTAATTTCATTTTTAATATTAACTCCTGCTGTTTGCTCTCTTAACGGAGCTTTCACTCTCTCACACACACACACACACTCACAAGGCGAACGAATTCTCCTTCAATTGCTCGCTCGCACACAAAGAGCAGCGCAATGCTCTTTCGCACTCACACTCATACACACAAAACAAAAAAATAAATAAAAGAACACAGTCGCACACGCTCTGCTGACTTTTCAACGTGGTTTTTACTTATTTTTCCTATGTGTATTTTTACTTTTACGGCGCTTTTGCAAATTTCTTCTTTTTTGCAGCAGATTATGAAATCAAGCCACTCTGTAGCTAAATGAAAATTAAAACCAACATTTCAAAACCCCGAAAAAAAAAATGTACCAAATTTCATGTTTTGTTATTGTTTTTGCTTTTCTTGTTATGTGCTTTATGTGTGATGACGCCGTCATTGGCTCTCACTTTACACGCTCTCGCCTTTGCCTCTTCCTTAAGCTTGCGTTCGCACTAACAAACACAAACACACACGCACATGAACATATGTATATATACAACTTTTGCTTTGATTGTTTTTGTTTTTGTTATGAATGATCCACATACCTTTGCACTAGCTAAACGCACAATGTATTCCAAGCATTTAGCGCAAACACACACAACAAAAATTATTGAATTTTTCTAATAAAAATGTTATAAAATAAACAATTTGTGTTTTTTTTTTTTGCTTATTTTTCTTTTTTATTTAATCTATTGAAGCTCCACACAGTTCGAACTGTAAAGCACGCGAGCAGACAAACGAATGAAGCGAAACGGCGGCAGCAGCAGCAAATGAAATGCCGAAACGAGCCATACACACTCACTCACACCGAAGCACAAAAAATACTCTCGTAGGAAAACGTAACGTAACAAAGGCACACGTATGTTTTCAATGTGTGAGAGAGCCGGCACCACATGCAACATACAAAGTCAAAAGCGCGTCGTAAGCAACAACAAGAAAGCTTGCTTTGACACGAAGAGCAAGAAATAGAGGGAGAGCGCTCTCTCAAAAAGCTGCCCAGCGTCGACGCTGCCTATACATACATATGTGTGTGTGTGTGTGTGTTGGGAGCGTTGGCGCATGACATTGCCATTTATTGAAAGCTGAGCAACAGCAACGACGACAACAACAACAAAACGAATAACGTAAACGCTGACGTCGACGTCAACGACGACAAAGACGCCGACCTTATGGACGCGTTTTACACTCGATTTGTTTTGTGCTTGACTCAAAGGATCATAACAACAACAATAATAATAACAATAACAACAGCAGACGGGCAGTCACAATAAACAGCTGTTTGGGTTAGGCACTAATAAAAAGCATGACTCAATTGAGAGAGAGCGACAAGAAAGAGAGCGCGAGCATAAGAGCATGGATGTATGCACTCTTTATGTTGTTGTCTTTGTTTTGTTTTTCTTGCTGTTGATTACAAATGTTTATAAATACCAGGTGAAGTGCAAATACATACATATGTAAATACATACGCATTAATTGTCGAAAATTTGCTTACTTAATAAATTAGCTAATAATTTAAAATAAAATATAACAAAAAGACCGCTAACTGCGACGTTGACGTTAACGTCGACGTCGACACGTGCGCTGCTAACGCACCGCACCGCAACGCAGTTCAGCGACGGTGACCGCAGCAGCAGCGGCAACAGCAGGAAATACAAGAAGCCAAAAAGCGAGCGGGCGATGAGCGCAAAAGCAAAATCAAACAAAAACAAAAA
Source organism: Drosophila subquinaria (assembly GCA_037043405.1). Classification (NCBI taxonomy): domain Eukaryota; kingdom Metazoa; phylum Arthropoda; class Insecta; order Diptera; family Drosophilidae; genus Drosophila; species Drosophila subquinaria. Next base: position 14,693 of record JBAMBL010002320.1, on the reverse strand, counting down.
CTAACAATAACAACAACAGCAAAAGCTCATACAAAAACAAAACAAAAAAAATGCAGCGCCAGCATAAATTGTTTTTGCTTGTTTGTATTTAGCATATTTAATTTTAGCCAGGCGGAGAGGAGAGGAAAAGAAAATTGAAAAACGGCATTGTACTGTGCTATTGCTTCTGTTTTCAACTTTAGTCTCTTTTGTTAAAAATAAACCTTACATTTATTTTTTTATGCACAAATAACAAAAAAATAAAAAGATAATATCGAAAGAGTGTGAGCGAGAGAGTGAGAAACGAAACTTTTGCCGGCACTTTTGGGGGAAAACTGCAGCAGCAGCGCAGCAGCAGCAGCGATTCCGACAGCGTCGACGACAACTAAAAAAAGCGCATCAAACAAAAGCGTCAACTAAAAATAAGCACAACATTTTTGTTGTTGCTGCTGCTTTGCCTTGGAGAGAGTGAGAGAGAGCGGGCGCGTTGCGTTCCGTTGGCTCATTTTGCTATTGTTGTTCCTACGTTTGCTTCTGCTTTTGCTCTGTTGCCAGGCGCCGAAGAGAGTGCAGCAATGTGCTCTACCCCTCCCACTCCCACTTCTGCTGCTCACATCCATCGATCACACACACCTTTGCGGCTCAACTCAAGTTGAGTGACAGTTCTTGGGCAATTTAGATTTCAATTGATTTCTTTCGTTCAAAATAAACTCATGTCATGTGCGTTTGCATGTGCATGTGCATGTGAGCATGTACATATGTATTTGTGTGCATGTGTCTTTTGGCTAAGCAATTTCAAATACAACAACAATAACAAATTGGGTCAACCACAATTAATATTACTAAATATAGCCATAAGGCATTTGCTTTGCTTTTGCCGAAGAATATTGATAACAGCCAAAAGAGAGCGACGGTAAAGAGAGTACCGGTAAAAAGAGCGACGGTGAAGAGAACCAAATTTGATCGTCCTTACTTCCATGCCAACTAACGGAATTCCTTAAGCTCGATTTGAGCTTAGTTGTGCACCCCCCAAAATCGTCGAAACGTATTCAATAAATGAGCACAAACTTCGTTTGATGAGAATCACAATATAGATTTTGAAAATCATTGTTGCTTGCAAACTATCCACAATTTACTTTTCAAATAAAATACAAATTTTCATTTTTATTGCTCTTTTTGGTTAGCAACAAGTTGTAAGTTTTGAGCAACCAAACAGCGTATTATTTGTGATGTTTGAGAGTTTCATCGTACATATGCTTCTTGTTTGCTCGTCTCTGCCCTTCAATCGTCTAACTAAAACCAATTTACACACACGAGAGCGAGAAATAAAGACGACGACGAAAGAGAGAGCGCGATAAACGTTTTCAGCTAATTAGCACATTTAAAACGTCCGCAATTATTTAATGCAGGCACTCGTCTACAAACTGAACTAAATATTATAGTACTTTTTTTAAGCTTTCAACTCAATATGAATACATGAAATTACACTCGCATCATACTAGTTATGACACAGTTGACAACCGGCACTGACCAGTAGTCGAACAGCCTCCGAAATTAAATAAATAAATACATAACTTTCATATGTGGTAAATAAAAAATAATAATAAAAAATAGGGCCTCATCTAATCTGCATATGTAAACAGTAAGTATGTTTGTATAAATGTGAGTCTGTACATGCGGTGCAGCGCAGTAGATCCACGTGACGTTTTATAGCGTAACAATTTGTAAAGCAATGAACGCGACCAACCACAACAGTTGTGATAACATTTAAAAGTGTGCATTTGCATTTTTTATCTGGCAGAAATGCATCACATTGTGTCCTTTCATAATTTTTATTTTAATAAATAATAAAATTGACAAATAATGATATTTGTATTGCTATTGTATATTTTAGTTTCACGTTTTTATGAGAAACTATTTTATTTGATTTTTACTAATTTTTACATTTAAATTCTCACAGTTAAATACTTAAAAAATAAAAAGAATTTTCGTCATTAAACTCAGTTTTGTATTTTGCCGCAAATGTATCTGTTGAAAATGAATAATTGAAATATTTGTTTGTTGGTGTTTGTTTTTGCGTGTTGTGATTTCAGCAGCGACAACTTTGTCGCCTGTACCAAAAAAGGGAATGCAACTCGACCGCTTCGCGTGGTGCTTTGGATCAGTCGAGTTTATTTTGCTTTTGCCTGACAGTTGTTGCTTTTGTTGTATAACAGAACAGAGCGAGGCGCACACAAAGTTGTCGCCGGTCGCTGCTACTATTTTTTTTCCTTTTAGTTTTGTAGTTTTGTTTGCATTTAGCGCATCGTTCTTGTCGTTATGCATGCAAGTATATATGTACTTATATGTACATACGAGTATATACAATATCTTATCGCGCTAACGCAGTTGTTTTTTGTTGTTGCTGCTGTTTTACATACACATGCGTATGTGTGTATGCATGTACATACATGTATATGGGCTAAATGCATACATACATAAATAATTATTTTCATTTTTTATGTAATCAACAAACAGCGGCCACATGCGGCGGCAGCGACGGCGGCGTCGTCACCGCTGCCTTTTGCTTCTTCTCCTCCTTTGGCCAAGGTTCTCAAAAAAAGCAGAGGCCCGCTCATACTCATACTCACACACTGACACACACACACACGCACGCATACGCATGGCGTGTGAGGTGCAAAGTCAAAGCGTCAACAAAAAGAGAGCACGAGCAGACACATTAGTTGGGTGCTGCGAGTGGGTGGGCAGCGGACGCGTCCGCGGCAGAGACGGAGGCAGCGGACGCGTCGCTTTGCCCCACTATGCGTGCGTTTCTCAGCAACTGCTCTGCGTCATGTCAAAAATATTATGTATGTATATTTGTGTTTGTATTTATGTTTATACATAAATATTTAAGTATGTATTTTCAATTAGTTTCTAATGGGGGCGTTTCTTATTGGGCGGCATGTGTCAAGGAATTTCCAATTGGTTTTTAAGTCAGTTGACAGCACACGCACAAAGAGCTTAAGGCCTTTCAAATTGCATAATCTATCGTTGCTGTCGATTGTTGTTGTTGTTACTGCTAATTGCACAAAGTTTATCGTCGACGCCGTCGTTGTTGTTGTTGTTTTTCTGAGCTTATGAGCGCAGCTTCGATCATCGGGCAAAAGCTCACGACGCGACGCTCTATCAAACATATAAACGACGACGTCAAAGCGTCACAACAACACAATTACGATTCTGTATTCGCAAACAACAATGCAAATTCATGAAAAGCTGATCGCAAGAACACATCAATAGAAACAACAACAACGACGACAATAACAATAACCAAACAATTTGCAAAAGCACAAGCAAAAGCAAAAGCAATGAAATAGTCGTCGGCGTCGTCATGGGACGCCAACGCAGACGCTTACATCGGAACGAACGCTTCGCGTCGCGACGCTCAGTTTCTATTTTCTTGCTGACGCCGTCGAAGTTATTGAGAGAGGAGAGAGCGCGCTCTCTCACTATCTCTCGCGAAGTCATGAAACACAACAAAACTGAAGCCGCTACTGATTTGGGGACAACACTGTAAATTGTTTGTCCCACAATAATAAGAGAGGGCACCCTATTACCCATTCACAATTGATTACTATCACAAAATTACATTTCTATTTAATTTGCATGTGAAACATTTAACTTTTACAATTGACCTAAAAAATCATCTCTTAAAATTGTTTTTTTTTTGTTTTTATGAGTAAGCACGTGACGTCACAAATCCTTAGATGCAGTCTTATGTGGGCTGCTAACCATGTGTGTGTGTGTGTGTGTGTGCAATTTCATACATAAAATAAAAAAAAATCCTGATTTTTTTTTAAATGATATGCGTCGCAAATAAATTTATAACAAAGGCGTCACAAACACAAAAGTCACGGCGAAGCTCTCTGTAAATGGACGCGACTGTAGCCAAATGCATGTATATGTCTGTGTGTGTGTGAGTACTTAAATGCGGGTGACAATTTTTAGTGTTGTTGCTGCTTAATATTTACCCCCAACCACCCTGAAGATCGTTAACAGTTGCATTTTAATTTCAATTGTTGCTCTCACTGATGCGCTGCTGCGCTGCTGCCGGCAACGTGTGCGTTAGCTGCGGGCAACTGCAGCAGGGGGCGTCAAAGCAACAACAACAATAACGAGAACAAACCGCAAGTAGACGCGGGGGTCGACGTTGCTGCCCGCGGTCTGCTGCAGCAGCATTTTTCGGTTGTTGGTGTGACCAAAATTAATATTTACACTTACACACAAACACAAAAATATTCACACGATGTAGTTATTGCTCATGAAATTGTATTTATCTACGATTATTATTTTTAATTTTTTTATTTTTGTTAATTTATATTTTGCACTCACATTTTGTTGTTGTTGTTGCTGTTGTTATTGCCAATGCCAGTTTCAGCGTCCGCTTTGTTGCGGCGTCGTCTTTACTCTCTTTGTGTCGCTCTCGCTCTCTCTTTTTCCTGTGCTCTTCCTTTTCTGTTGTGGGCGGTGCTTGCAAACCTTTTCTTTTAACGTATTTGTTTTTTGTTGTTGTTCTACTTCTTCTACGTTGTATCGACTAATTAATTAACACAGCACGCGAACGCGCACCAAAAAAATGTTTTAAAACCAAAAAAAAATAACAATGAAAGAAATTTACGAAAAATTATGTATTGCTTTTCTGTTTGCGCATTATTTACAATCAAAGTTTGCAGAATGTACTTTGTTGATATTAAAGTTTAGTTTTATTGCTGTTGTTGTTGTTGTTATTATTATTGTTAATAATAATATTTTCTTATTTAGCGTTGTCTCGACACCGCACGTCCGTTGCGCTGAAAGGCACAATGCAAAATGAATGAGAACGAACGAGCTGCGATAGAGGCGACGCGTCGCGACGCGACGCCGAAGCGAAACACAAACCAAACGAAAGGCACAAAGGCAGCGCAGTCGCCTTCGAATCACAGTGGGGAAAACTTTATTGTACGGGCTATTTAATTATTTGGTATAGTATGAGGCTGACTATAAAGTTAGATTTGTAAATTTAAAATAAAAATAAAGTAATAATATGAGATGTTTTTCATTTCAGAATTAAATCGGAAATAACGTTTTTTAATTTGTAACTAATTACTGTGATTTTGTTGTTAACTATAAACAGTCGACACAGAAATTTCAATTGGAATTACGTATGCAATAAACTGGAATAACTCAAATATTTTAAATTGTTAAATAAAAAAAAAAATTAATACTAGATGTTAAATATACATATTTTTTAGTTGATCCATATTTTAATTGAGCCTTCTAAAAAATGTATTGCTTGTTTGCAGCTATAAGATAAGACTCTTTCCACTGTGCAACAGTAGTATTCGCCTTCAGTTCTGCCTATGAATCTGTATGTATTTGCGTATGTGTGTGTGTTAGATTTGTTGTTTTTGTCGCTGCCGATGTCAGACTTTCTGTTTGTTGTTATTGTTGCTGCTGATGACGCTGTTGTTGCAACTTGTCAACACACTTTGACAACGACAGTATTGCCAGCACAACTAACTCTGAGTATCGGAATTTGTTGCCGCGGTGTTGCCGCGTTTTGCTTAATTTATTTGCTTTTCAACAATTGCTACTCACACAATTATTTACAATCAAAACGCAAAAACAACATTTTGTTTATATGACTGCGACGCGACGCACACACACAGAAGTACGTGCTCTCACACTACAAGTACGCGCTCTCACACACTCACACAAACATATGATTACGCTCTTTTGGCGCTCTTTTGACATAAGAAATCGAAAGAGCGTGAGTAAAGCGCGTGGCAAACACATGGTTTTTGTTTTTGGCAAAAAACAAGAAGAAGAAGCAGCAGCATCACGGATCGCTTACACAGTGCACAGTGGTGCCAGCTGATTAATAAAAAGCAATGTTAGTAAAGTTTTCGGTTAATTTAATCAATTTCTCTAAAATGCTGATATTGTTCATAAATAAAAATAAAAGGTAATGGTCCAAGCTATGCGGCACACCTCCAAACAAAAAAAAAAAATCCAAAATTAGAGCCTGATTTATGATGAATTTAGGTGTAAACATTTTTTCCGGGTCTCTTATAGTTTTTTTTTAAAAAATGTTTGAAATTTTAATAAAAATTGAACCATTTTTTGTTCACCTGTGCACGTTTTGAACGTTTACCAACACTACTTTTAGTAGATCATTATCGGTTGTATTAGGGGGGGGGGGGGGAGGGGGGTAAGTGTAAGTGTGATATTAAAGGGCCGCAGGCGAAAAATTTTTGAAAAAAAAAATCGCGCGCGCGATTTTTTTTTTCAAAAATTTTTCGCCTGCGGCGCTTTCATCACGCGTTACTAACCAGGATTGCATGAGCATCTTCATTTATTATGGCTTCTTTATAGGGGTCATACAATCTACCAATTGCCATAAAGAGCTCATGAACCCTTTCTGCGTGGCTCTTAAATTTCTTTTGAAATTGAAATTTGGCCAGATATCCAATGTAATGCTCGGTTTTTCTTCCAAAAATTACATGAGGATGAAAGTAGTGTTGGTAAACGTTACATAAAATCGAAAAAAAAAGAACCATGCAAAGCTCAAATCAACCCTGCAAAACTCAAAAGAACATTCAAATAGTTCATTTTTCATAAAAAGAACAAAAAAATAACTCATTTTTATTAAAATTTCAAACATTTTTTAAAAAAAAACTATAAGAGACCCGGAAAAAATGTTTACACCTAAATTCATCATAAATCAGGCTCTAATTTAGGATTTTTTTTTTTTTTTGGAGGTGTGCCGCATAGCTTGGACCGTTACCAAATAAAATGTATATTTTCAAAACGATTGAATTGTAATAATGCTAATAGGATAAAAATTACCTGTTTATTTACTTTGTATGAACAAAGATAACATATTGTAAATATGTACAGTTGCAGTTTCCATGTCAAAATAATTTTGATAAGCTCGAATTTCAGCGTAATTACGATATGACTTATTTGTGCATACTTTACCCTTGCTACTGAATATCATATGTACATATGTATGTGTACACAAATTATATAGGTACATACATATATAAAATATTTATATACTCTCTAGCACATGTGTCACACGCAGAGAGGCAAAAAAGTCAATCACACAAACCCAACCGCAACATCAGACATCGACATCGACATCGCTGACGTCGCCGTCGACGCTGACTGCCGCCGTCTGACGCTGAATTTACCCACCCGACACCCGCCCGTAAATAACAAAATATAGCGTCGACGACAACAATCATCGACCGACCGACTCTCTCTCTCTTGCTCGCTCATTCTCCCGCATACACCGATACTGACAACAGCAATCGCAACTCTCTTACTTACAATGTATCGGCATTTAGTTGATTTTAGCAGAGTACGCTAACAAATACAATGCGCAAGCAAAAACTGAATCTTGACATGCGGTTTACCAGTTTAATAAATACAAATATTTTAAAAATGTGGTTTTTTTTTATTGATAAAATAAAATAAAATAAAACAAATGATAAAATAATAATATTTATAAAAAGATTCGAAATAAAAAGTAAATTTGAATGTATTTATGTATTTAATTTGAAATGTTTTTCTGATTTTTAACTTGCATTACTTGTGAGCAGCATACTATCTATGTACATAATAAGAAAATTCAGAAATGCCGTTACTGTTTCTGTGCTCAGCTGCGTGTGCTTGCGCTCTAATTTTGATCACGAATACACACATACATATGTACGAGCAGCGACAAAAGTATTGGCAAATTTAAATTTTTAATTAATAATATCTAAAGTTTGTAGCCCAACATTTTGAACTTTTTAAGTCGGTCACAGCTGTTTTTTTAAATCTGTGGTATGGTAGTGTTAAAAAAATTAATTAAATAAAGAAGTCTACATCCACACAATTGTCAATACTTTTCTATCTGACTGTATACACAGACACACACAGGTAAGAGAGCAGGCAGACAGTGGGGCAGACGGCGGACGCACTTGCTCCACGTCGCACTATTAATGAAAATAAACTGTAATGCGAACGTGCTAATTAGAAAGAGATAGCGCCATAAAGAGAGCGTATTTTTGTTTGTGCTTGTGTTTGTGTTTAGGTTTGCTTTGCTTGCCGAAGTGAAAACAAACAAAACAAAAAAGCAAAGCAGACGCTGAGTAGAACTCAAATGTGGCCAAAATAGACACGACACAACTACCACAATAACAACAACAAGAAGAACAACAACGACAACGATAAATAGCAAAAAGAAAGTCAACCGATAGGCAGCAACAATAACAACAACAACAACAAGAATTCTTATCGTTTGTCACTCAATTATACAAATTTTGCCATTGCCTCTTTCATACTGCAGGCGACGCCGACGCCGACGTCGACGTAGACGTCGGTGCCAAACACAGTAAAAAATAAAAATAAATAAATAACATTGTGCGGCGCTCACGTAATTGAAACGTCGTTGGCGTCGAGCGGCTTTTACTCTAATTGGAATCGGTTGTACGCTCGTTTTCCGGCCGGTTTTGGCCAAAGACGTTGCTGGCCAAAAATATACACACACACACACACACACACAATAATACATTTATGTTCGTATATATGTACATACATATGTATACGAAATAGAACAAATGAAGCAAACAGCGTCAGCAACGGCGACTGCATAAAGAATCAGAAAAACTAACAAACAGAAATTATGTGGGACAATCCGAGAGAGTGAGAGAGCAAGAGAGACAGAGTGAGAGAGAGCTGTGTGATAAGAGCGGTACCAAAAAAAATGTTTATGTACATTTTATATACAGTTATTGACGCTACTGTCGCCATGCGGTTTCTTCTGCTCTTTGCTGCTCTTCGTTTAGTTGTTATTATTGTTATTGTTGTTGCCTGGGGACCTGCTCTGGGGTATGAGAGGACCCAGCGATAGAATTATACAACTCGCTTCAGTTCCAATCGACAAGTGAAATTGCTTGATTGGAAACTGCAATGTATGGGAATTTCAAGAGCGGCGGCGACAGCGCAAAAAATAACCAGTTAGAGTATGCCACATGCAGAGCGAGACAAAGAGTCACAGAGAAAGAGGGAGAGAGAGCGAAAACAAAAACAGTTAAACAGGTGCAAAAAAGCATAACAACAATATTGTACATAGTAACTGCGTGAGAGCAAGAGAGCCGAAGAGCACAAAAAGCTTAATGCGACACACACACACTCACATACAGAGAGGCACACGCATACACAGATACGCTTGCTGAGCTTGCACAGTGTGGCTAGCAGCAACGATAATGTTATGAACCAAGAACAGGCACGCTGCGACGCCAACACGTGATGACAAAAATAAAAGAAAAGAAAAAAAAAATAAATAAAAAAAATATAAAAGAAAATATCAACGAAAATGCGTGTTGTCAAGATAACACAAAAAGCAACGAGCGAAGGCAATCTTTTACGTCACCATATATTGTGCAGAGCCAGAGACGACGACGACGACGACAATAACGATGAAGGCGACAAATGTGGAGATCAACAGATCATTTACTCAACCCAAAACGTGAACGTTACCGAAATGTTCAAATGGCATTTTCTTATACTATGTACATATGTACACACAAACACATATCACACTTATGACTTTGTGTGTGTGTTTGTATAATCATGTGATACCAAAAATAAAGAAAAATGTGAAAATCAAATAACAGCGACTGCGACAAGGCACTAAAAAGTCTAAAGCAAAAGTGGAGCAATAAAGCAAACAGTCGAAACCGAAACAGCAACAGCCAAAAGCGTTTTTGTTGTGTGCATACACACACACATACATTTGTTCATATGTATGTATGCAGTTCCCCCTTCACCACCCTATCTATGTATACACAACACTCTGCCCATTTAAATTTTTTTCGAATTTGCAATTTACAGAAAGAGGCATCCAAATCTATGCAAATAGCAACTGTCAATGCTGCAAGCAAGATACAAATACAACAAACAAACAATAAAAAGATACGCACCAAATTGTTCAGACGCTGCTGTATTAAATTTCAATGAAAATGAAAACAGAATGCAAAAGAAAAGCTATTCTACACGCACACGCATACATACATATTTATTTATGTAAATACTTTTCTGAAACACAATTTTCAAATCAAGAACATCGAAGCTTTAATACCCTACTAACTTACATTTGAGCCTATCCAGCGTTGCGGACGTTACAGTTGCATCCATATTCTCATTTTAAAAGTGATACAGCTCACGTTCAGTTTGGTGAATTTTAATGACATTTTCTGGAAAACGTAGATCTTTGGGAGTACTTTTAAACCCATTTTGAGCTAAAAATGTTAACTGTTTTTGAAACAAATTTAAGTTAGCTGAAAGTTCCGTTGCGGGCGTTACAAAAAATTGAAGTCAATTTGAGGTTAACATGAATTTTTCATATATTTTTTTTAGCGAATTTTGCATAATAAACAAAAAGTACAACAAATTATGTGGAATCCAGCTTGAAAAAAATAATGATAAGTAGTCTCATTAGAAAAAAATGTTCATAATCAATACCCTTTTTCTTACCCTATAAAATATTTTGCTTTTAGTTTTTGAAACATGAAAATTTATCCTATTAATCCAAAAAATAGCTACAGTAGAACTCCACTAAGTCGAATCACCATTATCCAAAGAAAAAGTTTGAATTATGAAATTCTTTTTGTTAAGTTTAGTATACACTCGATTTAGTTCGAGTGAGAGAAATTTCAAGTTATAAAAGTTCGGGTTATGGAAGTTCGCATGTATAAAACATTTGTAAAACATTTTGTTTTTTAAAAAAACTTTTTTACATCTTTAAATTTTAGCACTTGGCTTAAAAATGTTCGGACTAGCATGTATTCGTTAATATGTATTCTACATACACAAACTAAATGAAAAACAAAAGAAAAAAGGCAAGAAAAGCTAAAACTCAAAATACCACTTAAGCAGCTAGTTTTGGTAAGTGGGAAAGAGAGAGACTGAGAATGCGCCTCCAAGTTGTTGATAAGCATAATAATTTCCAAGTTTATACGGCAGCTTTAGTCGATTTGACTTACATCGCATTTACAAAAGCTTTTTTTCCAATGCACTTTACCACGGTGGTATTTAGCTTTGATTTTTTAACTCGGCTTAAATTGTAGCAGATATGTACATATGTATGTACATAAAAAAATTTAAGGTCGTTTTAAAGCAGTGGTCGGCACCAACACAGTCATATGTTTGCATTGCGTTAGTGTGCATTTTTGTTCGCCTAACAGCGGAATAACAGCGACGTTAACAGAAGCAAATCGTAGAAGTGTGTCGTACGTGAGTGTACATGAGCGACAGCGCAGTAGCTACGCAAGTTTCCTATGCCTACGGGATAGGGCCGTGCCGACCGCTGTTTTAAAGGAATCGCAAGTAAGAGTTATGAGAAACTGAATAAACTTTTATTTTTATTTTTTTTTAATCATAGTATGGATAATTTTTTTTAAGTTTTTATTAAAAAATCATAGTATGGATAAACTTTTATTTTAAATATTTATTTAAAAATCATAGTATAAAAGTTATTTTTAAATTTTTATTTAAGCAATAGAAAATAAAAGTTATATTCTTATTTTTATTATTAAAATTGTTTTGCAATTTTGATTATAAAAGTTGAAAAACTAAATTGCATGTACATATGTATGTATGTATATAACTTTTTAATTGAAAATAAAAGTTTAATTATGAATTGTAAATTAAAATTGAAATTTTATTATTTGTTTTTAGTTTGAATAATATGAGTTTTCTTTTCATTTTTTTTTTTGCAACTTTGTCATATGTAATATTCAAGATAGGATACAATAATAACATAATTTAGATTCAGCAATATCCACTCTTTAATAAGTCTGGTACGTTAATATGATTTTTGGCTAATCGGGTTACGCGGCTTTATAAACATGTAAAATGACAGCCATACACGACGAACAAAAAAATAATTTTTTTTTTTCTACTGTATAAAATGTTAAGCATATAATAACAAAGTATACAATTTTTAAATCTTTTAAAATTGCTTTCCTTAATTTTGTAGATACATATGTACGAGGAAATTATTTTATTTTCAAAGTGTTTCCGTGTATAGGGGCCTTAAAAAATAGCTCTGACGCACAGTGATACGATTGCTGCTATTATAACAATTGCCTGTTAATCACATTTTAAGTCTGATTTTATATTGTATTAAAAATATTAAAGTTAAAGTTAAAAAAAATTTTAAAAAAATGTTTGCAACTATAAATGTTTAGTATACAAATTAAACGTATTTTTTTTAAATTATAAAATTCAAATTACCATAAGAGTTACACTATGATTTTTAAATAAAAACTTAAATTTAATTATCAATTTATCTAGGAATTTATCTAGATAGGAAAAAATATACATACATACTAGGGTGTCCCTTATTTGGTCAAAGTCAATATTTTTAAACGCATACGGGCTAGTTCTGTTCATTAGGTCCTAAAGCACTCAGAAATAAATTTTTACCTCAATCGGAGTATGATAACCCGTGCCGACTTGGATCGGAAAATTTACAGATTATATGGGACAAAAAAATTTTTTTTTTATTTTTTTATTTTGTTTATTAGGTCCTAAAGAACTTAAAACCAAGTTTTCACCTTAATCGGAGTACGATAACCCATTCACATTTGCATCAAAACATGAAAAATCATCGAAAAATGTATAATCAGTGTTAAAATACTGTTTTTTCATGTTTCGATGCAAATTTTAATGGGTTATCGTACACCGATTAAGGTGAAAACTTGGTTTTAAGTTCTTTAGGACCTAATAAACAAAATAAAAAAATAAAAAATTAAAAAAAATAAAAAAAAAATTTTTTTGTCCCATATAATCTGTAAATTTTCCGATCCAAGTCGGCACGGGTTATCATACTCCGATTGAGGTAAAAATTTATTTCTGAGTGCTTTAGGACCTAATGAACAGAACTAGCCCGTATGCGATAAAAAATATTGACTTTGACCAAATAAGGGACACCCTAATACATACATATACCAACAGATTTTTATTTCAAGTTTTTTTTTAAGAATTGACATTGACTTTATATTTATTAATCATTGAGTTGTTGGATTATAATTTACCAATATGAATGTAAGTAGCCAAAAGTTAACATGTTTTCATGGTAAAAACAATCTATTTGTGCCACTGTGCATACATAGACATGCACGTCGTGGTACACATGAATTTGCGACTAGGTGAGGTCGCATTGGCCGCGTCGCGATTTGAGTATTGTTTTGTTTTTTCTATTTTCCTTAAGTTTAATTTGCGTTGGTTCAAGTCACAAGGAAGGCGTGTAGTGTGGGCGGTGGAAACACCTTTGATGAGTACCCATGCTCGTATGCGAGTGTGTGCTTTAGAAAAACGTGTAAAAATAGTCAAAAATTGCATAGATTTAAGTTTTCAATTTCGTGCACACGTTTTTTCTTTTTCAAAGTCGCAGTCGCGTCGCTGCCGCTGCATTTGCCGCTTCGAAGCAGTTAGCGGTTATTCTTATGTACATTCATATGCATACATATCTACACACATACATATCTATATACATATGTACATACATATGTACATACTGACTACATACTTGTTGTGTTTGCGCTTTTTTTGTTATTGTTGTTTACTTTGTAGGCGCTCTCTCTCTCTCTTACTCTCTCTACCACCGACTTATTTTTTGTTGTTATTGAGTGTGATAAATTTTGCTCTTCTTTTAAACTGGCAAGTGTTTCAAGTATTGGTCAAGTTATTGTTGATTTACATTCATTTTTTTTATGGCTGCCCAAATAGTTGAATAAGAAATGTGCAAGTGATGAAAAGAAAAAAAATAACAAAATAACAAAGCAACAAGAACACACAAAACGGACAGCAATGCAAGAAAACACGCCAAAAACAACAACACACACACTCTCTCTCTCTCTCTCTCTCTCTCCGCTCTTTGCGGCATCGCAATGTCAACAGACGCGAACCGATCTCGTTTACATTGGCAGCGTTTAGCGTGGCGTACTGTAAAGTGTTTACGATCGTGATGGTGGGGGAAACTACAGCTGAACGCGTTCTCTCATACATACATGCACAAAAATACAAATACATAAACGCAATAAAGAGTACAAAAAAAATAAAAAACAAAAACACAAGCAAAAGCAATGAAAATCCGCTTCAAACTATTTGTTGTTTTTGTTTTTCTCGATATTTGTTGTTGTTGCTGTTGTCTTTTATGGCGACGTGTTGCCTCAATAAGTGCGCATTTCGCATGCGTAGAGAACGCACAAAATTCTTTATGTGTGTCTGTGTGTGTGTGTGCCGGTTGAATCGAGTGAGAGAGAGGGGGGGGGGGGTCGACACTGTGCCTAGGGGAGCAGTGCTGCCAGAATTCCAAGAGATAAAATAGCTAATTTGACAAAAGAAAATGTAGCCTGTTGCAGCTTGCGAAGCTTATTATGTACTAAGAAAATGCTGACAATAAGTTAGTGATTGAAATTATTTGTTTTTATTTTTGTAAATTACCTATTCTAATATGCATAGTTTTATTGTTAGGAGATATTCCAATATATCAACCATTCTGACTTTTAAGTCCATAATAAACTATCAATAGAAAATATATAAATTTTCTTATTATAAGTCTCATGAAGTTTAAAAAAAACGCCATATTTCTAGCTAAAACCCCAAATTATGAGGGCTTAAATGGCAACACTGTTGGG